>ML410410.1:0-40036 GCA_005239525.1 Nicotiana knightiana
GTCACTTTAAGTGGAAAAACTCCCGTACCCCCTTCGGGGCGTATAAAAAAGGAGGTGTGACATGCATAGATTATACAGATTTGAATAAAGCATGCCCCAAAGACTCCTTTCCATTACCACACATAAATCAAATGATTGATGCCACTGGAGGTCATGAATTGTTGAGCTTTCTAGATGCATATTCTGGTTATAATAAGATAAAAATGGATCCCTCAGGCGAGGAAAAAACTTCCTTTATTACAAACAGGGGGACTTATTGTTACGAAGTCATGCCTTTTGGCCTGAAAAATACTAGAGCCACGTATCAAAGGCTAGTGACCATGATGTTCCAGGAACATCTGGGGAAAACAATGGAAGTATACATTGATGACATGTTGGTAAAATCAACTCAAGCGGAAGATCATTTCCATCATCTTTCAATCACCTTCGAAATGCTGCGCAGGTATAACATGAAACTAAATCTAGAAAAATGCGCCTTTGGCGTTGAATCAGGTAAGTTTTTGGGTTTCCTTATATCAAATAGGGGTATAGAAGTAAACCCTTCTCAGATTAAAGCTATTAATGAAATACCTGATATACTTACGAGCAAAAAAAGAAGTTCAAAAACTAACAGGAACAATTGCAGCCTTAGGAAGATTTATCTCCAAGTCTTCAGAGAAGAGTTTTAAATTCTTTTCAGTTCTAAAAAAGCAGAATCAGTTCTAATGGACTGATGAATTCCAACAAGCTCTCAAAGATCTGAAGGCCTATCTATCAAAACCCCCGCTGCTGTCTAAACCAAAGGAAGGAGAAAGGTTGTATGTTTATCTTGACATAGCAAAAATTGTCGTAAGTGCAGTACTGGTAAAAGAAGACAGAGGTAAAAAATCTTCGATTTATTATGTAAGCAAGTCTTTATTAGATACTGAAACTAGATATCCTCATCTAGAAAAATTAGCCTTAGCTCTAATCATGGCAACTAGAAATTTGAGACTATACTTTCAGTGTCACCCAATCACTGTTGTGACCTTGTATCCACTAAGAAATATTTTGCATAAACAAGATTTAGCACTAAGGCTAGCTAAATGGGCAATAGAATTAAGCGAACATGACATAATATATTGGCCTAGGACTGCAATAAAGTCTCATATTTTAGCTAATTTCGTCGTTGATTTTAATACTAGCATAATCCCTGAAGTGGAAAAAGAGTTACAACTCTTCAACGGGGCTAATCCAGAAATTAGGACCCTATTTACTGACGGCTCTTCTAACTTAAAAGTAGCCGGCTTGGGAATTATTTTAATATCACCTGCGGGTGAAAAGATACGACAAGCCATTAAATGTTATCCCATAACTAACAATGAAGCAGAGTACGAAGCTATCATTGCATGGCTTGAACCAGCACGAGAAATCTCAATTGAGCAAATCGTGATGGAAAGTTATACTGCAAGAGAGGCTCGGATGCAACAATATCTGGAAAAGGCACGAGACCTAGCAACGCAATTCCAGTCATGGAAAGTTACGCAAATACCAAGAGAGGAAAATGTAGAAGCGGATGCATTAGCTAACCTCACAGAAGTTGCCGACATAACAAATAAAGATAATGCAATTGTCATACACCTATTTCATTCAGCAATCGACCAGGACAAAAATGAGGTAACATTTAACAATTTAACCTGGGATTGGAGAAATGAAATTGTAAATCTTTTGTAGAACGACACCGTTCCTGAAGATAGAAAAACAGCTCAAGCACTTCGCCGGAAAGCTGCGCGGTACTGCCTAGTTCGTGAAAGTTTATACCATAAAATGTACAGAGGTCCCCTAGAAAAGTACCTTGGACCCAATCAAACGGCGTACATGATGAAGGAAGTACACGAAGGACACTGCGGAAACCATGCCGGACCAAGATCCTTAGTCAAAACCCTAATCAAAGCAGGGTACTATTGGCCTAAAATGGAGGAAGATGCTGAGAGCTTCGTAGCTAAATGGGATAAATGTCAGCGATATGACAACAATATGCACCGGCCAGCAGAATTACTCCACCCAGTGGTGTCAGCATGGACATTCATCAAATGGGGCATGGATATAGTGGGACCCCTTCCCCCAACTAAAGGAAAAGTACGGTTCCTACTCGTATTTTAACTGATTATTTCAAAAAATGGGTGGAGGCAAACGCTTTTAAACAGGTGCGAGAAAAATAAGTGAAAAACTTCATATGGCGACACATAATATTCCGCTTTGGAATTACAAAGGAGATCGTATGTGACAGCGGCCCACAATTCATAGGCTCACAAATCACAGAATTCTTCGAAAGCTGGCAAATCAAGCGAATCACTTCATCACCATATCACCCCGTGGCTAATGGGCAAGCCGAGTCAACAAACAAAGTCATTGTAAACAACTTAAAGAAACGATGGAAAAAGCCAAGGGAAACTGGCCTCACGAGCTACCGACAGTATTATAGGCTTACAGAACTACTGCAAAAGTAGCCATGGCAGAAACTCCATTCGCGCTTGTCTACGGTTCAGAAGCATTAATACCAGTGGAAATTGGCGAACCAAGCATGAGATTCACAACGGAAACATAAGAAACAAACAACGACAAGTTAAGGACAAATATGGATTTGCTCGAGCAAAGAAGAGAAGCTGCATTAATACGTATGGCAGCCCAAAAACAAATTATAGAGCGATATTACAATAGAAAAGCTCACCTCAGATATTTCAAAATTGGGGACTTCGTTCTTAAAAAAGTCTTCCAATCAACAAAAGAAGCTGGTGTAGGAAAGCTAAATCCAAACTGGGAAGGGCCCTACAAAGTCCGTGGCATTGCTTGAAAAGGCGCTTACGAGCTAGAAAATATGGACGACAGAATCTTACCAACCAATTGGAATGCTGTTCATTTGAAGAAGTATTACATCTGAAGTAAAGGGAATACCCCCGGTCAGGTATCATTACGTTCAATTTTACTTTTGTACAGTTAAAGTTATACAAACCATTTTAGATGATAGGAAAAAAGCTAACCCATCACCAGAAGATGATATTAGAACTGCATAGACACGAGGAACTAACTGAATTCCTGATCTAGGGTTACAACTTTCTGATGGACGTTTTTAAAGGGTTAAGAAGTCATCATCTAAACTATATACCTTCGAGTCCCATATGTTTTTCCTTTTCAGTAAAAGGACATAGTCAAGTGCTCGAGATTTCATTCTTCAAAGCTCAAACACTTGGGGGACTATACAGTATGGAAGGAAAAGAAGAAGCAAACAAGACTATCAAAAAGTCAAAGCTCAAGCCTGAATATCCATCTTCCCAACAAGTCAAGTACTATGAGCAAAATCAAAGATCCAAAGACAAAAAACACAAAGCCTGATTCAAAAACCATAAAAAAAAAACATATTCGTAAATGAAAACAAATGTTTAGGTTGAGGGCAGAATATTAGATACGGATGAAGCAACATCCTTGTACTTATTCAAAAACTGTTGTAAATAAAAATCGTTCCAGATGAGAAAAGCATCATCCTTGTACTTATTCAAAAACTGTTGTAAATAAAAACAGTTACGGATAGCATTATCCTTGTATTTATTCAAAAGCTGTTTTAAACAAAAACAGTTACGGGTAAAAATTCATACCCGTATATTTACTCAAAAACTGTTATAAATGAAAACAATTATACCCTTGTATTAATTCGAAAAAGGTGTTACAAAAGAAAAACAGTTACGAGTACAACTTTATACCAAATTTGTTGTAAGAAAAACAGTTGCAAATGAGTTATGGACGATACACAAACACATGTAAAATATTGCGAAAGTTCAAAAAAAATACAAAGACTTTCTTAAAAACATTGTCAAAGAAAAACATGTGAAAATCCTATCTCTCTTTTGTACATTTACACCATTATGAAGTTGAGACATCTTCTTCATTAAGTGTCGATCAAAAAAGGGCCCTCTTTTATAAATCGTGCTTATTACAAAAAAGTACGAAAAATCTAAACATTTTTTAAAATACAAAGTCAAAAACTCAGAGGTAAACCAAAAACCTCAAAAACAAAGCATGCAAAGATTTAAGAGTGAAAACAAAAACTCAAAGGAATCGAAAGTCATGCCAATATTACTATTAATATATAGTTGCAAAAAAAACTAAGTATTAACTTAGTCTAAGCCTAATTTTTTTTATACAAAAGTTGCCCCTAAGTTGTCAGTAGGGGCTTACAAAGGACCGAACTTTACCCTTAATGGGATCGGGGGTAACCATCAATTGTTGCAAATTAAAAAAGAACCAAGTTCCTTAAACTTTTTCACTAGATGGGGGGTTGTCTTCACTGGAAGGAGGAGTGGCTTGAGATGGTGAGACACGAGAAGCATGGACCTCAGCCTCAGATGAAGAGAAATTCTGACTTTGCTGAGACTTCTCAATCGTCTCTTTGGTTTTAGCAATTTCGGCTTCCAAGTCAAAACTCTTTTGGCCCATTTCCGTCAATGTGTCAAGACGGGCATTCAAATAAGCCCAGCTAACATCGACGGCTGCTTTGTCTTCAAGAGCCTCATAGTATTTCTCCCATTGTTCAGCTTCAACTCTTAGCTCATCTCTTTCAACCACGACATCATCATGAGAGGCCTGTAAAAGAGCGATGGATCTTTCCAGAAACTGGACCTTATCTGAAGAGTGATGGAGTTCTTCTTGGTTTGGGTGAGAAATTGAACAAGTTCACCAGAGTACACCTCCTTCTGGTCCAACAAAGCCTTCAGACTCATAATCTCCTCTGTGGCGCGGGAAAGCTGCTCCGCGAATGAAGCCTCTAAGATATTTTTGTCCTTGCCTGCCTAGTTCGAAGACGCCTTCTCAATGGACACTTTTGCTGCCATAACCCTAATTTGCCGCTCCAAGGTACACTTTTCCTCCTCCATTTCCTCCATGTCAAGCTGTAAACTCTCGTACTGCTCCTTCCAATTATTAGCCTCAATATGGAAGTCATTTGCTTCTTGCTCCGTTTGAACAATTCTCTTTGTTAGCTCTGTGACTATAAGGTTGATCTACATAAAATGATAAATTAGATACGGTAAGAATATATATAAGTACATATGAAGGAAAAGCAAGTTTTACCTTTATGGACGAGTGCACACTCTCGTTCATCCAAATCAGGGAGCTGTGGCTTTCTAGCTTAGACCTCTCAGTCGAACCTATTAATGGATTTAACCATACATCAGCTTGGCCCGACTTTTTCAAGAGGCTGCCCGCCGCAGGAACCTCTATTGTAACTTGCTTTATACCCCACTGCTGGAAGACCCTACTTTAACAGCAGAAGGCACGGAATCGGGGGCGGGCGAAGGAGCCACAGACGGAGTAGGTTGAGGAGCAGCAACGGGAGCAAGAACGACAATAGGAGTAGAGGCAGCAACATGAGCAATAAATGAAAGTTTCTTAGTAGCAGAAGGAGAGAAAAAGACAAGAGGAGCTTCATCAGAGATGCTACCAAAACCTTGTTGGAACAGCTGATCAACAGACTCATGAACAGGAGAGGGAGTTGCATTTTCAGGAGCGGAAAGTTCTGATTCAGGCATAGGAGGATCAACAATGGGTGCAGATTCATCATTAGAGACCACCCTCCTCCTATGTGACCTATGGACCAGCGAACCCTCCTCTTCCTCTCCTCTTCCTCTTCTAAGGTCCTAGACCCACTTGCTTTTCTTTTCGACGAGGAGGAACCAACAATGATCTCCTGGTCCTTAGCCAGAGAGAGCCTTGAAACGGACACAGCCGCAACAGAAACTCCACTAGCAGGAAACCCTACCAAATAAAAGGAGTCAGATAAAGCTCAAAAAAGAGAAGAAGTAAAAAAAAAACTTCACTTACCGTGGGTCTTCACCTTCCAACCAAACCTCAAAGAGAGGTGCTTCCACGAACGTTCTTCTAAAGGAACGATTGACAAGAGTTTTTCTACCCAATCACGAAAACCAGAGACATTCTCAATGGTTCCCATGGTTCTGCAAAAGAAGAAGAAACAGTCACGGTACTGAAGGTTCATCAAAAGTGAAGAAAAGGAAAGTGAGCAAAACTGTACACACGTGCAAAGTTCCACTTCTCAGGGAAGGGGAGATTTTCTTCACCTACTAAACCTGTAGTAGGGACAGCCACATACCGGACATACCACCCTCTATCTTTGTCATCATCTGGAGTAGCTAACACCCTTTTAATCCTAGCCGCGAGAGTAAACACTCCTTGGCGGAACAGTATCGGAGAATAAAGGTGAATAAGATGATGAGAAGTAAAGGGTACGTTAGCTAAATTGGCCAAATACATAAGGCATGCGACTACTCACCAAATAAGAGGACCGACTTGTCCCAGACAAACTTTCGACAAAACTCGGTGATAACAGGGTCGATGGGAGGCTTGAATCCTAATGTGGAGGTTATTATTTGGTTATCATTAGGAATAACAACTGGAAAATCAGGCTTCCAATAACAATCCCTGCATACAAGAGACACTAAGCCCTCTGTTATTTGGGTAGGATAAAGGTCAGCACTGTTATTTGATGACATTGAAGAAAGCTGCTCACTCATGGCTTGACTATCCTTGGCAAAAGAAAACTCCGTAGGAACAATCTCATCTACTCTCGTCTCACGAAGCGATTCATTGTGTTCTCTACTTTTTGATGAAGATCTAGAAGCCCTAGCCCTCGAAGAAGACGAAGGAGTATTAGACCTAGAAGATGGTGGGGGGGGGGAGAGAACAAGAAGAAGGACCCCTGAAAGGAGTAGAATTTAAGCTCCTAAGCCTACCGCTCCTCCTACTCCGCATTGGAGGAGAAGAAGTAGTCAGTTCATCTACAATGATGACCTTTTTAGATTGCTAGTTTGAAGAAGACATATTTACGAAGATGAAGAATTTACAAATAAAGAAAGAAGGTTAGAAGTTTTCCGTGAAAGTAAAGAAAGGAAAATGAGTATTTATACTCAAAGGCAACCGTCAAAAAATGGAAAAAATAGTGATGTGAAAGTCATAATTAAAGTTGTCACTTCAAGACTGATGCAACCGCAAAAAAGCCCTGAAAGGCGCTGAATAATTACAGAACCAATCCGAAAAAGGAACGTGGCATGGAAATTAAATGGAAGTGAGAAGTGACGCATACATTCAGAGACTGATGCAATGGAACGAGTGAAGCGGCGGCAAAATGTTCCCGCCATAAATGAGTATCCACTTACCAAATATTAATCGATAAATAAATGGTAAGTGGGGGGACTATCTGTATTGGTAAAAATGAGCTTCACACGTGTAATACTTATGATGACTCAGCAATCTATGTGGAGCAATGACAACATGACAACTTGACGATACTTTATGAAGAAGTACGAGATAAAGAGGAACAAAATAACATACCCACAGGGTAATCCGATACTAGAATCTCAACCTAATTGAGAAGATGAAGAGACACAGTCAGAATGAATCAAGATAGAATAAAGGGAAGATTCGGGGATCTTCAATTAATGAGCCAAAACTTTACATAATATTCACACAACAATTAAAATTAATCATTGTAACGTTACATTAATACCATTATTAGCCATTAATGCTCAATCACTAAAAAGAGTAGACGTTATATTAAGAAATTCCCTATAAAAGGGAGTAAAATATAACTTGTAAGGACACGTTCGAACCACTATTGAAATATACTTAATTTTTACGCATCTTTCTGCTATCTATTTACGAATTTACTTACAATTATTAGCATATTCTTTGGTTATCAGAAACCCGTGTTCTTCTAAAAATAGCTTTGGCAGAGAATCTAATTCTTTTGTTAAACACTAACCTTGACCACGAGCTCCATGAGCTCCCTGTCAACTAAAATACGTACCCTATTCTTACCCCCAACGCTTCCTGAGTACCATAATTTAAATTCGTCTATATCATGTGCCCTAGTACCCTTCCATCTTGTCTCCTGAACACACACTATGTTGATCTTCCTCTTCTGAAGAATCTTACCTAACTATATAGACTTCCCTGTCAACGTCCCAATGTTCCAAGACCCAACTCTCAACCTAGAGGCTTTCTTACCCCCTTCCCACCCCTGGACCCTACCCCCAGCCCCACCCGAGGACATGACCTTACCCTCACATCGTTCACTAGCGCCACTATAAAAAAGAGGTATTAGGTAAACACTACCACTAAGAAAAAGTAGCAGGAACGAAGGAATACAAGCTAGGAATCCGTAAGCTAAAAACAACTCAAACGCACTACTACGAGAACAGTAACGCGAGCAGGCACTAGAATAGTGAATCTACCGCGTCTAAGAAACTAACCCTATGCAAACAAAGAATTAAAAGGGATAGGAGAAACCTTAAGCTTAAAACAGTAGTATAAAAGATAGAAAAATAAGCAAATGCTGTCTACCAAAAGCAATCAATCCAACTACGGGTTACCGACAAGGCAACCAAAACTAATGGATGTGTACAAAGACAAAAATTGTCGGCAAGGAAACAGTAAATAGATGTGCACAAATACAATTCAAGAAAGATGGAACCTGGATTACAGTCGAGGATGTCCGGACGCGCTTCTCAATCCGCTGAATACTGATAGCTCCCGAACTCTGGTGCTTAAACTTGGCTAAAATTGTCTTTTCCGCCCTCACAAAGACTTTGCGAAAGAGTGAAAATTGAAATAGGCCTCACGAACAATAGATTGAACAACGCCAATCTCAAGACGGCGGCCGACGATAATGGAAATATAAAATTTTTAATCTTGAAATTGTTGCCGGAAAAATGTGGCTGACAGAAATTTTCAGACGCAGCTTTATTATATGGAGTCTGGAAATTGCACGCAGTCTGATCTGGAAAGGGTAATGGAAAAGTTGAATCGCGGCCGCAAACTCACGCGCCGACCAAGAGAAATGATAAAGAAACCTAGAAATTAGGATGAACTGAAATCAGAGAGAGATGAAATCACGAATCTTGATAGTATTTTAAAATTACTAAATCAGCAGAGCAATTTCTCAGAATGTTTCCCAGAAATCTTGATTGATCGTTTACCAACTCACACGTCGGCTAAGAGAAATGTATCAGACGAATCAATTCCCGAAGCTAGGTTTGAATCACATAAAGAATAAGTATAAATTTTATAAAACATTTTAAATAATAATATAATTAATAAAATTTAAAAACATGGGTCCAGATAACCAATCGATGTTGGTCGGTAATAAAAAAAGTGCTTTGATTAACAAGTCTGACTATTGTGGTAAAATGTTTGACCAATTTTGGCTGATAACGTTTTCCCGGATAATTCCGCCAATATTTACCCACCATCTTTGATCGGTATGTCATTTAAAAAGAATATAAAATATTTTTTTGGTAGTTTCCATCCACGTTGGTTGGTTTTTGTCACGACCCGGAATCCCAACCTCGAGTTCGGGATAACGCCTAACATCCATTTGCTAGGCAAGCCGGCGTGAGATAGTTAATTAGTCATATTTTAAAAGTTTAAAACAAAGTGATGATAAATAACGAGGTATAGGTACTCAAATTAGTACAACACCAGCATAAGTCATGTAATAATATCTACTCCCAAAGATTCGGAATCACGAGTACACGAATTACTAGAAATTCCACAAATAGAGTCTGAAATAAATACAACTATTGTGAATGAAATGAACATTAAAGAGGAAAGAGGAAGGGGACTTCGAGGTCTGCGGACGCCAGCAAATCTACCTCAAGTCTCCGAATGTCATAATCCAAGCTAGTGCCCCTCATGTACATTTGGGACCAGTACCAAAATCTGCAGAAAAAGTGTAGAGTGTAGTATAAGTACAACCGACCTGATGTACTTCGTAAGTGTTGAGCCTAACCCCGACGAGATAGTGACGGGGCTATGACAGGACACTCACTTAATTAGACCTGTACAAACATAGATATATGTACCAAGCAGAAACAAAATAGAGATTTAATATATACAGTTGGGAGGGGACATGCAAAAAGGGGACAAGATACGATATCTACAACAGGAATGACAACACAAGACAGTCAAATAAATCATCAACCAATAAATACGAATAAACAAACGGAATAAAGATGGCACGGCATCACCCTTCGTGCTTTTACTCTCAACCTTACCATGAAATGATGACATAAGTAGAATGAAATGGCACGACATCACCCTTCGTGCTTTTACTCTCGACTTGCCCATGTAACAATGAATAATTGATATAGATGGCACAACATCACCCTAAGTTCTTTATCTCTCTTACTCACTATGTATTAATCAATAAATGAAGTAATAAAATGGCACGACATCACCTTCATGCTTTAACACTCTCCTTTACCATGTAGTAATAAATATAACAATTCGGTAGATAAATAATGCAAAGGATGTACTTTACGTCAATAATGATTCCGAGATACCAAACCTCAACTTCCAAAATACTCAACCATCACAATTAATCCATAAATACGGAAGGAATAATTAAATGAGTAATAATATATTCTAAGCATGGATGTCATAATTAAAGAGGCAATAAATCACAAGGAAACTAGTTATACCCGCATGCTTTAACCCAACAACAACGCATAAGTACTCGTTACCTCACATATACGTTGTACCCAAACATTAAACACGTAGCAAATAAGCAAACAATTCCTAATCCCTGAAGTCAATATTATCCATGACACTTACCTCACTCCACAAGCAAATCAAAGCACTACCAGGGCCTTTTCTCAAAAAATCCGCCTCCAAGCCAATCAAATCTAACCAAATTCGACTCAATTACATAAAATAATTCTAGGGAACTATATTACAATACATAAATTTAAGATCTTTACACTTTTTCCCAAAAGTCAACAAAAGTCAACACCCGGCTCGCTTGAACCAAATCCAATTCAGACCAAAATATATTTACCCATTCAGCCTCGAGCCCGATTATGTAATTAGTTTATAAATCCAACCTCAATTTGAGGTCTAAATCTGAAATTTGTAAAAACCCCTAATTCTTCCCAAATTCCTAATTTTCTACCATGAAAGGAAAAAGATCAAGGCTAGAAATTTATGGGTGATGATAGAAATGGAATAAAATAAGTTATAGTAAACTAACCTGCGAAAGGATGATGAATTTTCTCTTCCAAATTGCCTCGAGGCCGAGCTCTAATGAAAAGATGGTGAAAAATGGGTGAAATCTTGTGTTTTAGAAGTGTAAATGTGAGACACCTGACCCGTTCGCGAAGGGCACTGCCTAATTGGCTTACACGATCACGAAATACTGTACGAGTTCACATAGTCTTGTCCCACCTTATCTTAACGTTCGCGAACCTGGGCTCGCGTTCACGTAGAGTAAATCCATTTCCCTGCCTCCGCCTCTCTAATGCCACACGTTCACGATGATGTGGTCACGTTCACGAAGAGCAGTCCCCCCACTACTCTATGTTCAAAGTCTCGTGTTCGCATTGAGTAAAATCCCAAGTCCCAACTACTCTTTGCAATCGCGAAGAAGGATTCATCAGATACCGACGGAAGTCTAGGAAACCAAAAATTTCTAAGTTCAAACAAACTCGTAGCCTATCCGAAACTCACCCGAGCCCCTCGGGCTCCAAACAAAACATACAAACAAGTCTAAAAACATCGTCGAAACTTGCTCGCGCGATCAAAACACAAAAATAATACCTAGAAATACGAATCATACACCAAATCGAATGAAATTTTTAAAGAAACTTAATAACATAAAACGTTTCAACTGGACATCCGAATCACGTCAAATCAACTTTTTTTGCACCAAATTTTGCAGATAAGTCATAAATATAGTAATGAACCTGACCAAGTTCCGGAACGCAAATCTGGACCCTATAGAAACAAAGTCAAACTACGGTAAAACTTGAAATTTCTTTAAACCTTTAAACCTCTAGTTTTCAACAAATGTTGATAATTCGAGATAGGGACTTCCGAATTTGATTCCGGGCATACGCCCAAATGCCAAATTGACCCATCGGAACCGTCAAAACACTAATCTCGGTCAGTTTGCTCAAAACATTGACCGAAGTCATCTCAAATGAGTTTTAAGGCACAATTTCACATTTTAAAAAAATTTCACATAAAAATCTTCCGAAAAAGACACAGAATGTGCACGCAAATAGGGGAAGGATAAAAGGAGCTAATCGATGTTTTAAAACACTTAATTTAAGGTTAAAACTGTAATTGACCTATCGAGTCATCACATTCTGCACCTCTAAAATAAATATCCGTACTCAAACGGACTTAGAAAAGTACCAGGACTGGTGAAAAGGTTTGGATATCTACTCTGCATGTCTGACTCGAACTCTATAGTGGCTGCCTCGATCGGCTGACCTCTCCACTCCACTCGAACTGAAGGATGACTCTTAGACCTCAACAGCTAGACCTGCCCGGCTAGAATGGCCACCAGCTTCTCCTCATAAGTCAAATCCTTATCCAATTGGACTGAGCTAAAGTCTAAAACATGTGACAGATCACCATGATACTTCTAATGCATGGATACATGGAACACTGGATGGACTGCTGATAAAGTGGGTGGCAATGCGAGCTTGTAAGCCACCTCACCCACTCTCATAAGAGTCTCAAAAGGTCCGATATACCTGAAGCTCAACTTGCCCTTGTTTCCGAATCTCATCACACCTTTCATGGGTGAAACATGGAGCAACACCCTCTCTCTGACCATGATTGCATCATCACGAACTCTCCGATCGACATAACTCTTCTGCCTAGACTGAGCAGTGCAAAGTGGATCCTGAATAATCTTGACCTTCTCCAAGGCATCATGTACAAAATCTATACCAACAATCGAGCCTCCCCCGGCTCGAACTATCCAACTAGCAAACCTCATCGTCTATCGTACAATGCCTCATAGGGAGCCATCTGAGTGCTAGAGTAGTAGTTGTTGTTGTATGCAAACTCCGCAAGTTACAAAAACTGATCCCAAGAACCCCCGAAGTCTATAACACGAGCGCGAAGCATATCCTCCAATATCTGGATAGTGCGCTCGGACTGTCCGTCCGTCTGGGGATCAAATAATGTGCTAAACTCAACCTGCGTGCCCAAGTCACGCTGCACGGACCTCCAAAAATGCGAGGTAAACTGCATACCTCAGTCAGAAATGATAGACACGGGCACACTGTGAAGACGAACAATTTCACGGATGTATATCTCAGCTAACCGCTCTGAAGAATAGGTAATTTCCACTGGAACGAAATATGCCGACTTGGTCAACCTGTCAACAATGACCCATACCGCGTCGAAATTGTTCTGAGTCTGTGTGAGTCCAACAACAAAATCCATAATGATACGCTCCCACTTCCACTTAGGAATCTCTAACTTTTGAAGCAAACCACCAGGTCTTTGATAACCGTACTTTACTTGCTGAAAATCGAAACACCGAGCTACATATGCAACTATATCCTTCTTCATCCTCCTCCACCAATAATGCTACCACAAGTCCTGATACATCTTAGCGGCGCCCAGATGAATAGAATAACGAGAACTATGGTCCTCCTCAAGAATCAACTCACGAAGCCCATCCAAATTGGGCACACAAGTACGACCCTGCATCCTCAAAACTCCATCATCTCAAATAGTAAGTTGCTTGGCACCACCGCGCCGCACCGTGTCCCTAAGGACAAGAAAATTGGTACCATCATATTGATGCTACTTGATGCGCTCATACTGGAAGACCGAGCGATTGTGCAAGCTAGCACAAGATTATGCTCTCAAACATCTAACCTCACAAACTGATTGGCCAACACTTGAACATCTGGAGCAAGCGGCCACTCACCAAGTGAATTGTACGGAAGGTTTCCCATACTCACAAAATTTCTACTCAAGTCATCGGCCACCACATTGACCTTCCCGAGATGATACAAAATGATGATATCATAGTCTTTCAACAGCTCCAACCATCTCCTCTGCCTCAAGTTGAGATCCCTTTTTTTAAAAATACTGAAGACTTCTATGATCTGTGAATACCTTACACAACATGCCGTAAATATAGTGCCTCCAAATCTTCAACGCATGAACAATAGTTTCCAACTCTAAGTCATAAACATGGTAATTCTTCTCATGAACCTTCAACTCCTGCGATGCGTATGCAATCACCCTGCCATCCTGTATTAATATTGCACCGAGCCCAATATGAGATGTATCACAATACACTGTGTAAGATCCTGAATCGGTGGGCAACACCAACACTAACGCCATAGTCAAAGAAGACTTGAGCTTCTGAATGTTAAACTCACACTCGTCCGACCATCAGAACAGGGCACCCTTCTGGGTCAATCTAGTAAACGGGGTTGTTATAGATAAAAACCTCTCTACAAACTGGCGATAATAACTTGCCAAACCAAGGAAACTCCAGATCTCTGTAGCTGAAGTAGGTCTAGGCCAATTCTGAACTGCCTCAATCTTCTTATGATCCACATTTATGCCTTCTTCCAATTTAGCATGTCCTAAAAAAGCGACTGAGTCTAACCAAAACTCACACTTTGAAAACTTGGCATATAACTGGCTATCTATCACAGTCTGAAGTACAATCTGAAGATGCTACTCATGCTCCTCTCGACTGCGGGAGTGGATCAAGATATCATCAATGAATACAATCACAAAAGAATCCAAATTGGGCTTGAAACCCGGTTCATCAAATCCATGAATGTTGTTGGGGATTTAACCCAAATGACATTACTACAAACTCATAATGCCCATACCGAGTCTAAAAAGCCATCTTAGGAACAGCGGATGCCCTAATCCTCAATTGATGGTAGCAAGACCTCAAATCAATCATCGAAAATATTTTGTCACTATGAAGTTGATCAAATAAGTCATCAATGCTTGGATGGAGGAATAGAAATGGGTTGAGTGCCCGAATCCAAATCAATACAAAATTCAATATCTTTGTTGGGTGGCATCCCTGGCAGATCTGCAGGAAACACCTCCGGAAACTGACGAACACCTGGAACTGAATCCATGGAAGGAACCTCCGCACTAGAATCACGGACATATGCCAAATAAGCTAGACATTCTTCTCCACCATACGTCGAGCCTTCACACAGGAGATAACCCTGCTGGTACAATGACCAGTAGTTCCTCTCCACTCTAGTTGAGGCAAGCCCGACATAGCTAATGTCATCGTCTTCGCGTGACAATCCAATATAGCTTGATATGGTGACAGCCAAACCATAGCCAAGATAACATCAAAGTCTACCATATCAAGAAGTAGAAGATCTACACTAGTCTCAAGACTCCCAATAGTAACCACACACGAGTGATAGACACGATCTACAACAATAGAATATCCTAAAAGTGTGGACACAAACACACGAGCACTCAAAGAATCACGAGGCACAACCAGATATGAAGAAAAATAAGATGACACATAGGAATAAGTAGATATTGGATCAAACGGAATTATGGAATCTCTATGGCAAATGGGAAAAATACCAGTGATAACGACATAAGATAAATCAGCCTCATGCCTAGCTGGGAAAGCACAACATCAGGGTTGGGCCCCACCACTCTAAACTACGTCTCTAGGATGGTCTTTAGCTGCCTGCCTCCACCTCTAATGTCATGAACTCTACCTCTAGCTGCTTGGCACTGCCTCTAGCTGGCTGAGCGGGTGGTGGAGAAACCGGTGCCAAAATCATGGCACGAGAACCCTTCTGTTGCACGTTGCCCTGTGACCTGAGGCAAAACCTAGCAATGTGCCTAGGATCATCACAAGAATAACAAGCTCTCAACTGCTGACCCTGGAATTGGCCTTAAGGACCTGGATAATCACTGTGATAGCTCTAGATCGAAGGTGCGCTGATAAGAGCTAGTGGTGCAGTATAGGCTGGCTGTCCAGAATGAGGCACGTAAAGACCACGACTTCTGAAAGTACTATGGGACACCTGAAGCGCTGAATGAAATGGCCTGGGAGGATGGCCTCTACCAAAAGAACCCTTACTTCCAAATGAGGCACCGCTGAGACTACAGGAATGACATGGCCTCTTGTCTGACACCAACCCCCTCTCCTAAACACGAACCAACTCGATACATCTGGCAATATCAATGGCCTCCTGAAAGGAAATATCACTCCTTGTCTCTTTGTCCATCAGAAGCCTAATAGTGTAAGTAAGCCCATCATTAAATCTTCTAACTGGATCATTCTCAGTAGTAAGTAAGATAGTGTCTTGGCGAGCTACGTCCAAAAATTGAGTCTCAAACTCGGTGACAGTCATACCCCATTGCTGAAGTCGCTCAAACTGCATGTGGTACCCCTCTCGTAAGGTGAAAGGGATGAACTTCTCTACAAATAGCTTTGAGAATTGGTCCCAAGTAAGTGCAAGCGATTCAGCTAATATAGTCAACAAATAATCTCGCAACCATTTCTAGGCGGAACCAGTCATCTGAAATGTAGCCAAATCGACTGCATTGGTCTTAACTATGCCCATATTCCACAACACCTTATGGAAATGGTCCAAAAAATCATGTGGGTCTTAAACTAGGGAGCCACCTGCTCCGGAGTGTGATTAGTGGGAGTCTGTGCTCCTCCTCCATCCTGAGAGATAGTTGATTCCACCGGAAAAGTACCGGTCTGCGCCACACTCTCCATAAGGCCCACCAAAAAAACTTGAGTGTCCTGAAGCACTGAAGTGGATTTGAACCCCTTTGGGACCAGAGTTGGTCCAACGGGTACAGTCCGGGGTGGAACCTCCTCATCAAAATTTACATGAGGCTCCAATGCTTGTGCTGCTACTCGAGATCTAGGCTGAGCTCTGCCTCTACCCCTACCTCAGCCTCTGCCACGACCTCGGTCTCGACCTCTGCCCCTAGTCGTAGCTGCCACCCGGGGCACGGGCTCCTGTCCGTCGGTAGATGCAGTGCGTGTTCTCTCCATCTACGAGAGAACACTAATAGAAGGGTTCAATCAACAATGATAGAATAAAATTGCACCACAGAGTAAGAAGGAAATGATATTTTCCTAAACTCCCCAGCCATTGGAAGATATGTATAGATGTCTCCGTACCGATCCTCCAGACTCTACTAAGCTTTCTCATGACTCATGAGACCTAGGAAACCTAGTTCCCTTATACCAACTTGTCATGACTCGAAATCCAAATATCAGGGTCGTGATGGCGCCTATCATCCACTTGCTAGGCAAGCCGATGTGAGATATTTAATTAGTCAAATTTTAACAGTTTAACGATGGATAAGTACTCCAATTAATACAACACCAGCATTAGTCATGTAATAACATCTACTCCCAAAGATCTAGAGTCACAAGTACTCGAACTACTAGACATTATACAAATAGAGTCTGAAATAAATACAACAGTTTCGAATGAAATGAATAGTAAAAGAGGAAAACAGAAGGGGATTTCAAGGTCTGCGGGCGTCAGCAGATCTACATCAAGTCTCCAAATGTGATAATCCGAGCTAGTGCACCTCACATACAGCTGGGACATGTATCAAAATTTGCCCATGAAGTGTAGGGTATAGTATGAGTACAACCGATCCAATGTACTCCGTAAGTGTCGAGCCTTGCCTCGACGAGGTAGTGACGAAGCTAGGATAAGAAATTCACATAATAAAACATGTACAAACATAGATATATGTACCAAACAACAACAAAAAAGAGATTTAATATGTACAGTTGGGAGGGGACATGCAAAATGAGGACAAGATATGATAACTACAATAGGAATGACAACACAAGACCGTCAAATAAATAATCAACAAATAAAGACGAATAAAAATACAGAATAAAGATGGCACTAAATCATCCTTCATGCTTTTACTCTCAACCTTGCCATGGAATGATGACATAAGTAGAATGAAATGACCCGGCATCACCTCGTTCTTTTACTTTTGATTTGCCCATGTAACAATGAATAATTGATATAGATGGCACGACATCACCCTTCGTTCTTTAACTCTCTCCCTCACTATGTATTAATCAATAAATGAAGTAATAAAAGGGCACGACATCACCCTTCGTGCTTTAACACTCTCCCTTACCATTTAGCAATAAATATAAAAATTCGGGAGATAAATAATGCAAAGGATGTACTTTACGTCAATAATGATTCCAAGATACCAAACCTCAACTTCCAAAATACTCTGTCATACTAATTAATCCATAAACACGGAAGGAATAATCAAATAATCAATAATCTAATCTAAGCATGGATGTCATAATTAAAGAGGAAATAATCACAAGGAAACAAGTTCAATGTGACGACCCAAAACTCCCTCCTTAACACGTCGTGACAACACCTAGTCTCTATGACTAGGTAAGCCTAACAAATTGCAAAAATAACAAAAATGGAAGTAAAACTTAACAACTAACTACAACAGATAAGAAGGAAACTAGTATCTCTATACACCAGAGTCTAGTAAAAGAAGTACGGAAGGTAAATGACATAGGAGAGAATAGAAGGGGACTCCAAGGTCTGCGGACGCGACAGATATACCTTGAAGTCTCTAAACTGTCACTGCTCACTAATGACGTAGCTGATAATAAGCACCTGGATCTGCACAAAAAACATGTGTAGAAGAGTAGCATGAGTACACCACAATGTTACCTAGTAAGTGCCAAGCCTAACCTCGGTTGAGTAGTGGCAAGGTCAGGCCAGGGCTCATTGGTATATAATAAATAAAGCAGGAGGATATATCAATATAATAAGAGACTGGAATTAACAAAAAGGAAAACACAACAAAATATCAGTACAACACACAGGGTTAAGCAGCAGGGGATCTCCCGAGATACCGTCTCGTAGTCCCAAAGTAAATATGCAAAGAGATCTCCCGAGGTACCCACCTCGTAATCTCAAAACTAAATGTGCAGGGAGAACTCCTGAGGTACCTCCTCATAGTCTCAATAGTAAATATGCAGGGAGAACTCCTGAGGTACCGCCTCGTAGTCTCAAAAGTAAATATGCAGGGAGAACTCCCGACGTACAGCCGCATAGTCCCAAAAGTACATATACAGGGAGAACTCCCGAGGTACCGCCTCGTAGTCTAAAAAGTAAACACACAGTTCAAACTGATAAATGCAACAGTTAACAACAAGAATTCTACATTTAAGACTGATAAAGATAAATGAAAAGCAGGAAATCAACTAGGAATGCGCATAGAGTTTAAATAAGTAGTTAACGCACCTAGACATGCTTAGACTAAATAGGATAACTACACATGCCGATATAAATCAATTAAGCTGAAAATAGGTTAATACTCAGTAAAAATCGGGTTTGAAAACAAAAATCCCATGTATGCACTCGTCACCTCACGTACACGACGCTCATATATCGCAGCAGTACCAAATCCTAAGGGAATTTACCCCACACAAGGTTAGGCAAGCCACTTACCTCGAACCAAGCTCAATCAATCCGTAAGAATGCCCTTTCCTCGATTATCTGACTTCGGATGGCCCAAATATAGCCAAACACAATTACATATCATAAATACAACTATAATAGACTAAGCTAATAATGAAATCAAAAGTTTAGAAAGAATACCGAAAATCGCTCTAAAAAGCCCACGTCTCGAAATCGGGTAAAAGTTAAAAAATATGAACACCCATTCACTCACGAGTTCACTCGTACCAAAATTGACAAAATCCAATATCAAAATCCGAATCAAAATGCAAAAACATAGTTGAAGAACTTCTCCAATTTTCCCCCAAATTTCTACCCCAAATTCCTTAATTAAATGATGAAATCAACTATAGATTAGTGGAATATAACCATAAACGAGTTAAGAATCATTTCCCAAAGTTCTCTCTGAAAAAATCTGAATTATCGCCTCAATCCGAGCTCTCAAAGTCCAAAAATTGAAAATGGAATAAAACCCTCGAACTAGCCTTTTTCTGCTCAACAATTTCGCTTATGCGGGCTTCCAGTCGTACCTGCGACACTGCACCTATGGAATTTCCTTCGCAAGTGCGGAAATAACTTAAAAGGGTTGTGTCCACTTCCGCGATAAAATGGCGCACCTGCGAGTGCGTGCCTGTGGACAATGGCGGGTCCTTAAGCGCATATGCGGGCATCGGAGATGCGGCATTTCCCTCGCACCTGCGAACCCTGACCACACATCCAAAATCCGCTTCTACGCTTGACCTCACGCAACTGCACTTGTTGTCTCCCTACTGCAGGTGTGAAAACACCAAAACCCTGAAAGCTTCAGGAGTATACACAAGTCTAATTTCGACCCGTTAAGCATCCGAAATCAAGCCAAGGCCCCGGGACGTCAACCAAACATACCAACAAGTCCTAAAACACCATAAGAACTTAGTCGAGCCCTCAAATCTCATCAAACAACACTAAAAACATGAATAACCCTCCAATTCAAACTTAATGAACTTTGAAAATTTAATCTTCTACAACCGTTACCGAAACCTACCAAACCACGTCCGATTGACCTCAAATTTTTCACACAAGTCATTTCGATAATACTGACCTAATCAAACTTTCGAAATCGGAATTCGACCTTGATATCAAGAAGTCCACTTCCGGTCAAACTTCCCAAATATTTAACTTTCGCCATTTCAAGCCTAATTTAGCTACAGACCTCTAAAACACAATCCGGACACGCTCCTAAGTGCATAATCACCCAACGGAGCTAACAGAACCGACAAAACTCCATAGTGGAGTCGTCTTCACATAGTTCTAACCACAGTCAAAATCCTAGAACTTAAGCTTCCATTTTAGGGATTAAGTGTCCCAAATCACTCTGAAACCACAATCGGAACCTCCCGATAAGGCACATAAGCAGAAAAAACACAGGGAAAGCAATAAACAGGGGATCAGGGCTAATAATCTCAAAATGATCATCCGGGATGTTACATCCTCCCCCTCTTAAAATAACCGTTCGTCCTCGAACGAGTGTAGAGACATGCCTGAAGTTGTGAACATATGAAGATAATCATTGCACATATCGTACTCCGTCTCCCATGTGAAAGCCCAACAACGAAATCCATAGTGATATGCTCCCATTTCCACTCCGGAATCTCTAACTTCTGAAGCAATCCAGCTGACCGTTGGTGCTCATACTTTACCTGGTGGAAATTTAGACACCATGATACGTACTCTACTATGTCCTTCTTCATTCTCCTCCACTAGTAATTCTTCCTCAAATCCGGATACATCTTCGTGGCACCAGGATAAATGGAATACACGAGCTGTGAGCCTCTTGGAGAATCAACTCACACAAACCATCTACATTGGGCACACATAGTCTGCCCTGCATCCTCATTGCACCATCATCTCCAATAGTGACCTCCTTAGAATCATTATGCTGAACCGTGTCCATAAGGACAAGCAGATGCGGGTCATCATACTGACGCTCCCCGATACAATCATAAAGAGAAGACCGAGATACATCACAAGCCAACACTCTACTCGGCTTAGAAATACAAACTGGCTAGCCAAGGCTTCAACATCCAACGCCAATGGCCTCTCTGCTGCTGGTAGATATTCTAAGCTCCCCAACGTCAATGGCCTCTCTGTTGGTGATATCATAATCCTTAAGCAGCTCCAACCACCTGCACTGGCGCAAGTTAAGATCTTTCTGTTTGAATAGATTCTGCAAACTCCGGTGATTAGTGTAGATATCACAAGGGACACCGTACAAATAATGCTGTCAAATCTTAAAGGCATGAACGATAGCTGCTAACTCAAGGTTGTGGACATGATAGTTCTTTTCATGCACCTTCAGCTATCTATACGCTTAGGCAATCCCCTTACCATCCTGCATCAACACCATGTCGAGACCAATCCACGACGCATCACAATATACAATATAAGACCCCCAACCTGTAGGCAATACCAATATTGGGGTTGTAGTCAAAGCTATATTGAGCTTCTAAAATCTCTACTCAGACTCCTCTATCCACCTGAACATAGCACCCTTCTGGTTCAGCCTGGTCATAGGTGATGCAATAGATAAGAAACCCTCTACAAATCGATGGTAATACCCCGCCAAACAAAGAAAACTCCGGATCTCCGTAGCTGAGGACGATCTAGGCCAACTCCCCACTGCTTCCACCTTCTTTGGATCCACCTTTATCAAATCACTAGATACTTAATGACCCAATAATGCCATTGACACTAGCCCAAACTCGCACTTTGAAAATTTTGCATATAACTTCTTTTCTCTCAAGGTCTGAAGCATAGTCCTTAGGTGCTGCTCATGATCTTCCAAGTCCGGGAGTACACCAGAATGTCGTCAATAAAAACAATGAAAAATGAGTCAAGATAGGGCTATATCACACTATGCATCAAGTGCATAAATGCTACTGGGGCGTTGGTCAGACCAAATGACATCACAAGGAACTCGTAATGACCATATCGAGTCCTGATAGTAGTCTTCAGGATATCTGGCTCCTGAATCGTCAATAGATGATAGCCTGAACGTAAGTCAATCTTGGAAAACACCTTGGCACCCTATAACTGATCAAATAGGTCATCAATACGAGACGATGTGTACATGTTCTTCATTGTAACTTTGTTTAACTGGCGATAATCAATGCACATACACATAGAACCATCCTTTTTCTTCACAAACGAAACCGGAGACCCCCAAGGAGACACACTGGGCCGAATAAATCCCTTATCAAGCAACTTTTGTAATTGTTCCTTCAACTCCTTCAACTCAGGAGGAGCTATACGATATGGAGGAATAGAGATTTGCTGAGTACCCGGCAACAAATCAATACCAAAGTCAATATCTCTGTCAGGTGGCTTGCCCGGAAGGTCAGCTAAAAATACATATGGAAAGTCCCTCACTACTGGAACTGACTAAATTGTAGGAGTATCAATACCGACATCTCTCACATAAGCTAAATACGCGTCACACCCATTCTCAACCATTCGTTGAGCTTTAAGAAATGAAATAACTCTATTAGGAGTATACTCTAAGGTACCTCTCCGCTCTAATCGCAGTAATCCTGGCATAGTC
Organism: Nicotiana knightiana; assembly: GCA_005239525.1. NCBI lineage: Eukaryota > Viridiplantae > Streptophyta > Magnoliopsida > Solanales > Solanaceae > Nicotiana > Nicotiana knightiana. The sequence goes on from ML410410.1 coordinate 22,915, forward strand.
AACATCATTGTCTCAGCGTGATAATCAAGAATAGCATAATGGGGCGACAACCAGTCCATGCCCAAAATAATATCAAAGTCTACCATGCTGAGAAATAATAAATCGGCTCTGGTCTCAAAACCACTAAAAACAACCAAACACGACCGATACACACGGTCCACAACAAGAAAATCTCCCACAAGTGTAGACACATAAACAGAAGAACTCAAAGAATCACAAGATACGCCCAAATACGAGGAAAAATAAGAGGACACATAGGAATAAGTAGAGCCTGGATCAAATAAGATCGATGCCTCTCTATAACATACAGGAACAATACGTGTAATGATAGAGTCAGAAGAAAGTGCCTCTGTACGATCAGGAAGAGCATAATATCTGGTCTGGATTCCCCCTCTAGAGCTACCTCGACCTTCTCGACCTCCACCTTGAGCAGGCTGAGCAGGTGGGGCGGTAGTTGGTGCTGTAATCATAGCCTGAGGACACAGTGGAGCACATGGTAGCTGAGAAGTCTGTAGAGGTGCACCCTTCCTAAGTCTAGGGCAATCCCTCACCATTTGGAAAGTGTCGCCACACTCAAAATAAGTTCTCGGAGGGCGTGGTTGTTGTGACTGGCTCGAGCCAGGTTTGTTGGACTAACCGCTAAAAGCACCCGTGCAAGAGGTGCACTAGGTAGTGGCGGTGCATAATAAGGCTCCTAGGGCCTAAAAGGGGTCGGAATATCACTGGCAGCTAGAAGAGTTGAATGAACAGGACAAACTCACATAACCCCTACTATGGCGAACTGTAGTTGGGGCACGAGTACCACTATAAGTGCCAGACTCTCGAGACCTCTTGGCCTCCCTCTCCTCTCTCTCCCGAGAAAGCATACCTTACAATTTCCTAGCAATACTCAGAACCTACTAGTAAGAAATATCCATATCTAACTCTCGGAACATGCTAAGCGTGATACTGGGGTAGAGTCCCTTAATAAACCGATGAACCCTCTCTCGAACTATGGCAACCAAGGATGGAGCATGTTTAGCCAAATCACTGAAGCGAACTACATACTCTGACACAGTCATAGCACCCCAGCGCAGCTGCTTTAACTCTGCGCACAATGCGTCTTTGAGACTCTGAGGAACATACTCAATCAAGAACATGTCCGAGAATTGAGTCCATGTAAGTGAAACTGCCTCTGCCGGACTACCCAACTCATAAGCATGCCACCACTGATAGGGTTCTCCTCTAAGGTGCAATGTAGTAAAAGAAACCCCACTCGACTCTGCTAAACCCAGAGTACAGAGAATACGGTGAAACTCCTCTAGAAAACATTGGGCATCATCTATCGCCAATTCACTCAAAGTAGGAGGGTGGTACTTCTTGTACCTCTCAAGTCTGAGTTGCTCTGCCTTAGAACTATTGCACTAGCCTCGGGCTGAACCGGAGCTACCAGCTGCATCGGTATAATCTCTGGAACCTGGTCTACCTGAACCCGCTACTCTAGGGTATGGGCGGCGGGAGTCTGTGCTTCTCCCCCGACCTAAGATGTGGCATGAGCAAGTGGGATTCAATCCAGCCTAATCCAAGGTGTTGAACATGCTCAAAAACTAGGTTAGAGTCTCTTGGAGGGCTGGTGCAGCAATATGTACCTCAGGTTCCTATCCTCCAGCTGGACCTATTGGGGGCACCTCTGTAGCAGCTCGTGCGGGTGCTCTGGCTGCATGCATGGATGTCCTCAGCCTCTCGCGACTCTAGCAGGGGGCATGAGTGCCTGGTCATCAGATCCGCCTATACGTGTCCTCACCATCTATGATAGAATAGAATACAGAAGTTTAGAATTTTGAAGTCAACAATTTCGCACAAGAAGGAATCAAAGAAGTGTAATTTTCCTAACAGTTCCATAGCCTCCCGTAGATAAATACAGACATCTCTGTACTGATCTGCGAGACTCTGCTAAACTTGCTTTTGACTCATGACACCTATGAACCTAGAGCTCTGATACCAACTTTTCACAACCCAAAACTCCCTCCGTAAAACGTCGTGATGGCACCTAGTCTCTACGACTAGGTAAGCCTAACAAATTGCGGAAATAACAAAAATGGAAGTAAAACTTAACAACTAACTGCAACAGATAACTAAATAGCTGGTAACAATGCCACTCGTCATGTACAATATCCAACACTCTAGTAATACACAGTATTCCCAAAATCCGGAACATCATAAGTCACAAGCTATAGAAGGAAACTAGTATCTCTATACACTAGAGTCTAATAAAAGAAGTACTAAAGGTAAATGACATAGGAGAGAATTGAAGGGGACTCTGAGGTCTGTAGACGCAACAGATATACCTTAAAGTTTCCAAACTATCAATGCTCACTAATGACATGGCTGATAATAAGCACCTAGATCTACACACAAAACATGTGCAGAAGAGTAGCATAAGTACACCACAACGGTACACAGTAAGTGCCAAGCCTAAACTCAGTCGAGTAGTGACGAGGTCAGGTCATGTCCCACTGGTATATAATAAATAAAGTAGGAGAATGTAGCAATATAATAAGAGACTGTAATTTAACAAAAATGAAAATACAACAAAATAGCAGTACAACACACAGGGTTAAGCAGCAGGGGATCTCCCGAGATACCGTCTCGTAGTCCCAAAGTAGATATACAAAGAGATCTCCCGAGATACCGCCTCATAGTCAGAAAAATAAATGTGCAGGGAGAACTCCCGAGGTACCACCTCGTAGTCCCAAAAGTAAATATGCAGGGAGAACTCCCGAGGTACCTCCTCATAATCTCAAAAGTAAATATACAAGGAGAATTCCCGACGTACCCCCTCGTTGTCTCAAAATTAAATATGCAGGGAGAAGTCCCGAGGTACCGCCTCGTAGTCTCAAAAGTAAACACACAGCTCAAATTGATAAATACAACAATTAACAACAATAATTCTACATTACTGATAAAGATCAAGGAAAAGCAGGAAATCAACTAGGCATGTTGCACAGAGTTCAAATAAGCATTTAAAGTATTTAGACATGCGATATTACACTAAACAGGATAACTACACATGCTGGTATAACTCAATTAAGATGAAAATAGGTTACTACTCAGTAAAAATCTGGTTTTACAACAAATAGCCCGTGTACGCACTCATCACCTCACGTACACGGTGCTCACATATCGCAATATTACCAAATCCTAAGAGGATTTCCCCCACATAAGGTTAGGAAAGCCAATTACCTCGAACCAAGCTCAATCAATCTGTAAGAATGCCTTTTCCTTGATTATCGAACTCTGAATAGCCCAAATCTAGCCAACATTATTACATTTCATAAATACAAGTATAATAGACTGAGTTAATTAATGAAATCAAAACTTTAACAAGAATCTCGAAAATCGCTCTAAAAAGCATCCACTGGCCCACGTATTGGAATCGGGTAAAATTCACAAAATATGAACACACATTCACTCATGAGTTCACTCGTAGCAAAATTGTCCAAATCCGATATCAAAATCTGAATCGAAACTCAAAAACTTAATTGAAGAACTTCTCTAATTTTCCCCCAAATTTCTCAACCAAAATCCTTAATTAAATTATGAAATCAACTATAGATTAGTGGAATATAACCATAAATGAGTTAAGAATTATTACCCCAAAGTTCTCTCCGAAAAATCCTTGAATTATCGCCTCAATCCGAGCTCTCAAAGTCCCAAAATTGAAAATGGAATAAAACCCTTGAACTATCCCTTTTATGCCCAGCGATATCTCTTCTGCGAGTTTTCAATCGCACCTACAACACCGCACATGCGCAGGAAATTGTCCGCTTCTACAATAAAAGGGCCTCACTTGCGAGTGCGCGCCTTCAAACTATTATCCGTTTCTGCGGTCTTCTCCGCGCCTGCGGTTCCTTAAGTGCATCTGCAGGCATCATAGATGCGGCATTTCCCTTGCACCTGTGACCTCAGACCACACATATCCAATCCTCTTCCGCGCTTGAACTCACACACGTGCGATCCCGCATCTGCGGTCTCACCAACATAGGTGTGAAAACACCAGAAACTTGAAAGCTTCAGCAATATACACAAGTGCAGTTTCGATCTGTTAAGCATCCAAAATCAATCCGAGGCCACATGAACCTCAACCAAACATGCCAACAAGTCCTAAAACACCATACGAACTTAGTCGAGCCCTCAAATCACATCAAACAACGCTATAAACACGAATCATCCAGCAATTCAAACTTAATGAACTTTGAGACTTCAAACTTCTACAACCGACGCCAAAACCTATCAAACCACGTCCGATTAATCTCAAATTTTTCACACAAGTCATATTCGACATTACCGACCTATTCCAACTTCCGAAATTGGAATCCGACAGCGATATCAAAAAGTCTACTTCCGGTCGAACTTCCCAAAAATTCAAATTTCATCATTTCAAGCCTAATTTAGCTACAGACCTCCAAAACACAATCTGAATGCAATCCCAAGTCCAAAATCATCCGGCGGAGCTAATCGAATCGACATAACTCCATTCCAGAGTCGTCTTCACACAGTTCCAACTACGATCAATATCATAGAACTTAAGCTTCCATTTTAGGGACTAAGCGTCCAAAATCACTTCGAAACCACAACCGGAACCTATCGACAAGGCACATAAGCGGAAAAAGACATGGGGAAAGAAAGAAACAGGGGATTGGGGCTGATACTTTCAAAACGACCGGCCGATTCATTACATCCTCCCGCTCTTAAGACAATTGTTCATCCTCGAACGAGTATAGAGACATACCTGAAGTGGTGAATATATGAGGATGACGGTTGTGCATATCATGCTCGGTCTCCGAAGTCACCTCCTCGACCGACTGACCCCTCCACTGAACCTTCACGGGAGGAATTTTCTTCGACCTCAGCTTTCGAACCTACTTGTCCAAAATAGCCACTAGCTCCTCAACATACGATAGATCCCTGTCCAACTGGACTGAGCTGAAATCCAACACATGAGACGGATCACCATGATATTTTCGGAGCATAGAAACATGGAATACTGGATGAACCCCTGCAATCAAGAGGCGCCTGATGCGTCAGGTGTTCATCGCAATTAAGAGACACATGATGCGTTCATGAAGGGCACTACCCAAGTAGCTTATGTGATTGCGAAATACTCTACGTGTTCGTGTGGGCTTAGCACACATCACCTTTGTGTTCGCGAGCCTGGGAACGCGTTTGCCTAGAGTAAATCCATTTCTCATCCCCCGCCTTTCTAATGCTACGCGGTCGCGATGGTGTGGTCGCGTTCGCTAAGGGCAGTCCCCTATTGCTCTGCGTTCACGCCCAAAGTCTCGCATTCGCATTGAGTAAAATCCACCCCCAGTCAAACAAACTCTACGCGATCGTGAGAGTATCTTCACGATTGCGAAGAAGGATTCATCAGACACCAGCAAAAGTCAAGGAAACCAGAAATTTTGAAGTTCAAACACACCCGTAGCCTATCTGAAACTCACCCGAGCTCCTCAGGCTTAAAACCAAACACGCACACAAGTGCAAAAATATCCTACAAACTTGCTCGCACAATCAAAACACAAAAATAACACCTAGAATTACAAATCATACATCAAAACAAATAAAATTTCAAAGAAACTTAAGAACATGAAACTTTTCAACTGGACTTCTGAATCACGTCAAATCAACCCCGTTTTGCACAAAATTTTGCAGACAAGTCATAAATACAGTAATGAACCTATACCAAGTTCTGAAACCTGAATCTGGACCTGGTAGACACAAATTCAAACTACGGTCAAACTTGGAATCTCTTTAAGCCTTTAAATATCTAGTTTTTAATAAATGGCGATACTTCGAGCTAGGGACTTTCGAATTCAATTCCGGGCATACGTCCAAGTGCCAAATCATGATAGGGACCCACCGAGACCATCAAATTACTGATCCGGGTCCATTTTCTCAAAATGTTGATCGAAGTCAACTCAAATGAGTTTTAAAGAACGATTTCACATTCATATCAAAATTTCACATAAAAACCTTCTGAAAAAAGACACAGATTGTGCATGCAAACCGAGGAAGGACAAATAGAGCTAATCGAGGTATTGAAACACATAATTTAAGGTTAAAACTGTAAATGACATATCGGGTCATCACATTCTCCACCTCTAATGTTAATGTTCGTCCTCGAATGGACATAGAAAAGTACCTGGACTGGTGAAAACGTGTGGATATCTAATCTGAATGTCCGAGTAGAACTCCCAAATAGATGCCTCGGTCGGCTGATTTCTCCACAACACTAAAACTGAAGAATAACTCTTAGACCTCAACCGTCGGACCTACCGGGCTAGAATGGCCATCGGCTCCTCCTCAAAACTCAAATCCTTTTCCAATTGGACTAAGATAAAATCTAACACATGGTACGGATCATCATGATACTTCCCGAGCATGGATACATGGAACACTAGATGGACTGCTGATAAACTAGGTGGCAATGCGAGCTTGTGGGCCACCTCATCCACTCTCTCAAGAATCTCAAAGGGTCCGATATACCTGGGGCTCAACTTGACCTTGTTTCCGAATCTCATCACACCTTTCAACTCACACTTGTCCGGCCATTTGAACGGGGCACCCTTCTAGGTCAAATTAGTCAACGGGGTTGCTATAGATGAAAACCTTTCAATGAACTGGCGATAATAACCCGCTTAACCCAGGAAACTCTGGATATCTGTCCTTGAAGTAGGTCTAGGCCAATTTTAAACTGCTTCAATCTTCTTAGGATCCACCTTTATGCCCTTTGCCGATACAAAATGTCCCAAAAATGTGATTGAGTCTAACCAAAACTCACACTTTGAAAACATGGCATATAACTGGCTATCTCTCATAGTCGAAAGTACAAATCGAAGATGCTGCTCATGCTCTTGTTGTCTGTGGGGGTAGATCAAGATATCATCAATGAATACAATCACAAAAGAATCCAAATAGGGATTGAACACCCGGTTCATCAAATCCAAGAATGATGCAGGGGAATTCGTCATCCCAAATGACATTAGTAGGAAAAGTCATCTTAGGGACATCAGATGTCCTAATTCTCAATTGATGGTAGATAGACCTCAAATCAATCTTTGAAAACACTTTGGCACCATGAAGCTGATCAAATAAGTCATCTATCGTCGGCAACTGGTACTTGTTCTTGATAGTGACCTTATTCAACTACTGATAGTCTATACACATCCTCATCGACCCATCTTTTTTCTTCAGGAACAACACGGGTGCACCCCAGGGCGATACACTAGGTCTAATGAAGCCCTTATCAAGAAAATATTGTAGCTGCTCCGGTGGGGCCATACAGTATGGTAGAATAGAAATGGGCTGATTCCCGGAGCCAAATCAATATAGAATTCAATATCTCTGTCGGGTGGCATCCTCGGTAGATCTACAGGAAACACCTCAGGAAACTCACGAACAACTGGAACTAAATCCGTGTAAGGAACCTCCGCTCTAAATCACGGACATAGGACAAATAAGCTTAACATTCTTTGTTCGTCATACATTGAGTCGTCACGTAGTAAATAACCCTACAGGTAGAGTGACCAGGAGTCCCTCTCCACTCTAGTCGAGGTAACCCTGTCATGGTTAAGGTCACCGTCTTGAAGTGACAATCCAATATAGCATGATAAGGTGACAACAATCCATACCCAAGATAATATCAAAGTCTATCATATAAAGAAGTAGAAGATCTACACTAGTCTCAAGACTCCCAATAGTAACCACACACGAGTGATGGACACGATCTACAACAATAGAATCTCTCATAGGTGTGGACACAAACACAGGAGCACTCAAAGAATCACAAGGCACAACTAGATATGAAGCAAAATAAGATGACACGTAGGAATAAGTAGAACTTGGATCAAACAGAACTAAGGCATCTCTATGGAAAATGGGAACAATACCAGTGATAACGGCAACAGATAAATTGGCCTCAGGCCTAGAAGGGAAAGCACAACATCGGGGTTGGGCCCCACCAGTCTAACCTATGTCTCTAGGACGGTCTCTAGCTGGCTAGCCTCCACCTCTAACTGCATAACCTCCATCTCTGGCTAACTGACCCCTGCCTCTAGCTAGGCTGAGCAAGCGGTGGAGCAACTGGTGCAGGAATCATGGAACGATAAACCTTCTGTTGCACGCTTCCCCGTGACTTGGGAAAAAACCTAGCAATGTGCCTCAGATCACATCAAGTATAACAAGCCCTCGACTGCTGTGACTGCTGATCGTGGAACGGTCATGAGGACCTAGATAACCACTATGATATATTTTGATTGGGGGTGCGCTGATAGGAGCTGGTGGTGCACTGTAAGCTGTCTGTCAAGAATGAGGCACGTAAGGACCACGGCTCCCGAAGCACTGTGAGAAACCTGAAGCACTGAATGAATTGGCATGGGAGGATGGCCTCTACCAAAAATACCTCTTCCTCAAGATGAGGCACCGCTAAAACTACCGGAATAATGGGGACTCTTATCTGACACCTGCCCCTTCTCCTGAGCACGAACCAACTCAATACGTCTGCTAGTATTAATGACTGTCTAAAAGATATTATTACATGTCTCCTTGGCCAACTAAAGCCTGATAGTGTAAGTAAGACCATCAATTAATCTCCTCACTCGCTCCTTCTTAGTAGGAATCAAGATAGTGGCATGGCGAGCTAAGTCCACAAATAGAGTCTCGTACTCAGTGACAGTCATACCCCACTATTGAATTCGCTCAAACTGCTTGTGGTACTCCTCTCGTAGGGTGATAGAGATGAACCTCCTAGAAATAGCTGCGAGAACTGATCCTAGGTAAGTGCACGCGAGCCAACTGATCTAGTCAACCTATAATCTCTCCACCATCTCTATGCGGAACCAGTCATCTAAAATACAACAAAATCAACCCCATTGGCCTCAAATATACCCATGTTCCGCAGCACCTCGTGGCAATGCCCCAGAAAATATTATGGGTCCTCAGAAGATGCAACACTGAAATGGATAGGAAAAAGCTTGGTGAACTTATACAACCTCAACATAGCCTCAGGAGATAAAGCGGGCCTATAGCGGGAGTCTGTTCTGCTCCCTCATCCCGAGAGACAGCCGGTGCCACCGGAAAAGTGCTCAATAAGGCCCACTAAATGGACTAGAGCGTCCTAAATTAATGGAGTGGCTATGAACCCCTCAGCGACCTGATCTGGTCCAACTGGTACAGTCTAGGCTGGAACCTCCTCATCAATATCTACCTGAGGCTCCACTATAGCTGACATCGGGGGATCTGGTTCTTGTCCATCGGTAGATGTTGTGTATGTTCTTGCCATCTGTGAGAGAACAAGAATATAGGGGTTTAATCAACAATGATAGAATAAAATTGCACGATAAAGTAAGAAATAAGTGATATTTTTCCTAAACTCCCAAGCCTCTAGAAGATAAGTACATATGTCTCTGTACAGATGCTCCATACTCTACTAAGCTTGCTCATGACTCGTGAGACCTAGGAAACCTAGTGCTCTTATACCAACTTGTCACAACCCAGAATCCCAACCTCGAGGCCGTGATGGAACCTAACATCCACTTGCTTGGAAGGCCGGCGTGAGATAGTTAATTAGTCAAATTTTAATAGTTCAAAACAAAGTGATGATAAATAATGAGAGATCGGTATTCAAATTAATACATCACCAGCATAATTCATGTAACAACATCTACTCCCTAATATTGGGAGTAACGAGTACACGAACTACTAGAAGTTCTACAAATAGAGTCTGAAATAAATACAACAGTTTCGAATGAAATAAACAATTAAAAAGGAAAGAGGATGGGGACTTCATGGTATGAGGACATCACAAGATCTACCTCAAGTATCCAAATGTGATAAGCTGAGCTAGTGCACCTCACGTACAGCTGGGACAAGTACCAAAATCTGCACAAGATGTGCAGAGTGTAGTATGAGTACAACTGACCCAATGTACTCTGTAAGTGTCGAGGTAGTCACGAGGCTATGACAGGACACTCACGTAATTAAACCTGTAATAACATATATATATATATATATATACATAATGTATATATATATATATATATGTATCTATGTACCAAACAACAATAAAATAGAGATTTAATATGTATAGTTGGGTGGGGACATGCAAAAAGGGGAGAAGATACGAAAACTACAACAGGAATGACAACATAAGTTAGTCAAATAAATCATTAACCAATAAAGACAGATAAAGATACAAAATAAAGAGGGCACGACATCACCCTTCGTGCTTTCACTCTCAACCTTACCATGAAATGATGGCATAAGTATAATGAAATGGAACGGCATCACCCTTTGTGCTTTTACTTTTGATTATACCCGCACGCTTTAACCTAACAACAACGCATAAGAACTCGTCATCTCACATATACGCCGTACCCATATGTTAAACACGTAGCAAATAGGCAAACAATTCTTAATCCCTCAAGTCAAGGTTAACCACGACACTTACCTCGCTCCGCAAGCAAATCAAAGCTCTACCGGGGCCTTTATTCTAAAATCCGCCTCCAAACCAATCTGATCTGGTCTGTCAGAGCTCTCATAGTTTTCTCCTTGCATTATACTCAACATTCTCGGGGAAGAATTGTAGGCGTTCGACTGCCTTCAGTTCTTCCCATGTCTCCAAAGCATTTTCACCGTCTCTGATGGCTTCGTACTTCACTCGCCACCATAGCTTAGCATCACCCTGAAGATACATGGCAGCAGTTGCTACCTTCTTGGCTTCTTCGGCCTCCCACGACATTAAAGTAATGCTCGATGTTAAAGATGAAATTCTCCATTTCTTTAGCATTCCGAGCTCCACTGTATGGCTTTGTCTCAGGAATTTTCAATTTTTGTGCCATGGGGAAGAGGTTCACAGCACCCCCGATTTGGTTTCCACCTCCTCGAAGCAACCCTTGTAGAGCAGCATGAACAATATTAAGCTATCCTATCAAGTTGTCTATAGTTTGCTGCATTGCAGTCACCCTGTGTGCCTCTTATGCCTTGTAGGCTAAATCTTCAGCACGCTCCTGTTGTAGGTCCTCGAATTTACCAAAAATTTCGGCTGCCTCAGCAGCTGCCATTTGCCGGTCTCCTTCACAGTCGCAATTGATGTTTTCTATGTCAACTTCGGCCTGGGTCACTCTGTGGTCCATGTCGTCCAGCCTTTGCACTAGGTTGGTTTGTAGTTTAGGCACCGTATTTACAATGGGTCGTAATACGGTAACCGTCTCTTCGAGGGCAGCAATGAGGTCCCATGATTAACCATGGTCAGAAATGGTGGTAATGGCAATGCGTTCCCTCGTGCGATGTCGAGCTTAGGCTATGATACCAACAATTACACAGCGCCTTCCTAAGATTCCTTAGAAGAGCGACATAAGGCTAAGCAACGGATGCCAGTGCAGCTGCTGTCCGCCAACTGAGGTCCCCTCCGTACGCTAAACGAGATTGTCAGTGCCGTACGGGAAAATTGATGTCAAGAACAATTGAAAGAACAGTAAAGAGAATTTAAATAAATCTTGATTTCATAAATGAAAGCTATTACAAAAGACGCGGTGTCGAGGGGGAGAGACATCAGTACGGAGAATTGCTTGCTAGAAAGTTTTGATTGCTTGATCCCCCCTAATAATGCTTAAAAAAAATAAACCAAAGCTACAACACATGAACTAACTAAGCTAGAGGAACATAATGAAATTACATGGAATAAAACTACTCTATATTTACAATGAAAATGAGTTAGTTTCCTACAAGGTAGAAACATGTCCGTTGTCAGCAACTTTGTCTTTGGCATCACGATCTGCGCGCGCGGCATTGTCTTCATGTGTGGCACTGTTAGCACCTTCTTGCGGCTGGGCGCTAGCGAGGGATATCGGTGAGGTGACAGAGGCCCATACGCACTTGTCACTTGGCACAGCCAAGACCACAGGGTCGTCTGTGGCGCTAGGCGTTGAGAGGCTTGCCAGGATGCCACGGGGCGCGTCCAAGGGGTCATGGGGCATGGCTGAAAATTCGCCCATGAAAGTCATGACGTTCTCTTCTCGAAAGGGTATTTGAAGCATCACATTTTCCCTCAGCCACATTCTCTCCTCACGACCTCGAGGTGGTTTTCTTCTATCGATCGGACGAACCTCGAAGCATGCTCTGATATCCCGGGGCATCGATGGGTTTCTCTAATGCAAAGTCTTTCTTCGGAAAAAAGCAGTACGAGGTCAGCTCACCATACGCCGGCGGTGTACCATCGGCCGGTATAGGAGCGGAGGAAGAATGTCCCTCTTCTTGGTGAACAGATTCGGGCATGGCAGCCATAACTACTCAAGCAGAGATAAATAGGAAGGAATGAAAGCAGTTTTCACAAAAATGGGAAAGGGATGAGAAAGTCGAAAGGAAATTTAAGTTTTTCAAAGATGCAAGAGTTAGAATGAAGAAGGAGCAAGAATATATATATATATATATAGAGAGAGCGAAAGGTGGCTAACCAACTACTTTGGAGTTTATTCAATTTCTGACAAAGTCGTCATAACATTTGGGAAAGTGTACCGGTGGGGCCACCTCAGTCACGTCACATAAATGATATCGTCATACGACATTCAAGGGATCAAAGCTCACATGCCGACCTAGCTTCGAGAAGGTGTCCGATCTCGAGGGGATTTACTATTGCAAGTGCGAGTTCCGAGGAGCTAAGAATCGAAGAATGAAAGTCAATTGTTGCGTAAGCATCACAGGACAAAGTATGTGCGATATGTGACAAGAGATATTCTATTTCAAAAAATATATTTACAGAGGTTTTTTTTACAAAAATTCCCCCGAAAGGGCCCATATACATAAAAAAGAGAAAGCAAAAAAAGGAGGAAAATCTACTTTTCTCCTTCGCTGCTGTCCGAGCCGCTTTTAGAGCCCTCATTCGATATACTCGGCATTACCAATTCCTCCTCTAAGGCCCTGACCTCTTCGATCTTGGCAGAGAGATCGACACCTTTGGCTCGCACTTCCTTGAGGGCTTGCCTCCTGGCCTGTGCACGGGCATAAGCAACTGCCTGAGCCAGCTTTAGCTCGACCTTCTCAGATATCTCCCTGTCCCGATCGTTCGCATCAACATCATCTCTCTTATATGAGGAGACATATTCATTGGACTCATACTTGGTCGTAGATAGTGCAGCAGCCTCCTCCTGAGCACCTCAGAGAAGGTCTTGAACTGAGGATAGCTTCCCCCGAAGCGCCTCCCTCTCTGAACCCGCAGTGTCATTCAGCCGAGCCAGCTCTAGGATTTCGGCATCCTTGGCCACAACCTCCTCTCAAAGACGCTCCACCAGGGCGTCCTTCTACCTAATCTGAAAAGCAGAAAGTAGGTCAATCAACACCAAGAATTTCAACTAAAAGTAAAAATGTGAGTACTGACATACCTGCTCGGCGAAGTCGACCCTCTGCCAAAGTGCTCTCTCCGAGCTTGCCCGAAGGTTGGTCAATTCCTCCTCCTTTCAAGCGCATAAAGCCTCCAGCTCGACCGACTCCGAAATAAGCTTCTCAAGCTCCTCTCCACAATGAGTCAACCCATCTTACATCTTGGAGAAGTCTTGGTCATACAACTTCTTGACCTGCAGCACAGAGAAGGGAAATCAGAAAACAAGAATAAAAAATCAGATAATAGCATATTATTTCTCAAATGTCACCTACTTTTAGATCCTCTCCGCTTCCTCGAGAGAAATTGGGGCATCAACTTCGGTCTCCTCATATACCCCATAGAACTAGTCTTTAAATGAATCATCCTCTCCACGATAGGTCTCTAGACCGGCAACACCCCTAACTTGAGCATCCCGTATTTCCCCTGAAGAAAATGATGGGCCCGAATGAATTCCACTAGCAATATCAGCCTCCATCGAGGTTTCTTCCCGACCCCGGAAAGCTCTAGTAGCAAGCCCTCTGAGCTCCTCTACACGAACTGTGCCATGTACGATGAGCGTCTCGGGGACTACTCCCAAACCCTCCTCGAGGGTCTCCTCTAAAAACAGCAGGTCCACATCGGCCGCCTCTAACTCAGCAGACGACAGACCAACAACTCTCGAAGCCTCAGTGCTTTGTTTTTCCATTTGTACCAAAGGGAAGGCATCATCTCTCTCTTCCTCGGCCCGTAGGCTCTCAGCGGTCGTCGAGGACAAGACGGTGGCATCGGTCCTAGGCTTATGAGCCTTTGACCTTTTTGATTTTGGAGACTCCAGCGATGCCTCTTTATTCCTTTTCTTATCCTTGGTCGTCTTCGGGGCCTCTTCCTCACCAGGTGGGGTCGGCCTCATCAGCACGCCTTCACCAAGGCCTACACAAACATGTTATGTCAAAAAGCATCACCATCAAAATTTCTTATGAAGAATGAGAAAAAAATTGAAACAAGAGCATACCATGGTTCTTAGTGTGCCAGTGTGGTTTAGCCAGCACACGTCATACGCGTTTTTTGTATGGGAAATCGTAGTCTAAACATTTGATCCACCCCGGAAGGTCCTGAACCGCACTGGGAAACCAAAAAGTGGCTGCACAATTAGAAGAAAATCAGTCGAAAGAGAAAGAGATGGCAAAGCATGCTCAATTCAGGGGTACTTACGTTTCATATTCCATTCTTGCGGGAGTGGCATTCAGTCAGCGGGGATGATGTCCGAAGTTCTGATTCTGAAAAATTGGCTCATCCATCCCCGATCTCTGTCCTCGTCAATGCAGGCGAGGAACGGCAGTATAGTTTAATAAGGCTCCCCCGGAAGAATCGAGGGTTGTACAATCTGATCAAATAGTCGAGGGTGAAAGTCATTCCCTTGACCATATTGGTGATATGCCAAAACATATATACAATCCTCCAAAAAGAAGGATAGATCTGACCGAATGTCACTTGGTATTGATGACAAAAATCAAGAATCACCTGGTCAATCAGTGGAGAAGAAGAATCGACTGGGCCTAAGGTGAAGAGGTATGTATACACACTGAAAGCCAGCTGTGTGCGTGACTATGCTTTCGTCAGCCATATGGATCTCTACTCGGGTCGCCTCTCCCCAGTGGCAGTCAAGTTTTACCCTCTCTATATCCGCCACTACACTTACGTATCGTGACATGGGCTCACATAGGCCCGGTGTAGAAGGGGGTTTTTCTATTGTGAAGTCAGAAATGGTGTCAACAGGGATGCATTGCTCGATGGTAGGAGGAATTTTTGATTTTCCCTTAGACGGGCGTGATGAAGAAACGGCTCCCTCCTTTTGTGTAACCGTTTTGGAAATTTTTGCCAAGATAACTATCAAGTTTTGAAGTGAGAAGATGAAAAAACGTACAAATTTCAGAAGATAAGAATGGAAAGCACTTAGTTGAAATTTGAAGGTTTGGAGAAGATGAAGAAGATGCAAAACTATTAAAAGGCAAGTGATTGTAGTATTTATATAAGCCCTTCGGGCATGCTTGAAGCGGAAGAGTCGACCTATGACGATTCATGAGTTTCTCAAGAATTGTGTTGACAACAACCTCTGCACAAATTTTCATGTCACGTCATTTAATGAGCTGAAGGAACTGAAATCATAATAGGAGTGTTGAAGAGGCAAGAGGTCAAGGCCGTTTCTTATATCTTCATTCTATGAAACTTCGGGACTATCTGTATGCGGCTAAAATCGGAGAGCCCGATTTTACGGTCATTTCAGAAGGCTCGACGGTTCGATTTTTGGCATCGAGGGGGCACATCGAAGGTCCTCGAACTCGAGGCAGTAAAAATCGAAGATCAACATGGGAAGGAAGGAAATTCCCAAGGGGCACGTGGTTAAAGCTGACAAAATACACAAAATAGTACAAGCTCGTACTGTGGCATTAAATGGATGTACCAGCCATATCTCATTGAATTAATTACACATGTACTATATTGGGATTACCCCTCATATATAAAGGGGACCATTGTCACTTTGTAAGACACATGATATTAAATACAAGAACAAGAACAAGAACATCCTCTACTCTCTAACTAAAACATTCTCTACAATTGCTTTATTCATTTATTCCTTCTCATTTATTGTGTTCTTGAGTTATTCTTCATTTATTACTTGCTATTGATCATAACAGGCCATTATTAAGGCCTTCAACACTGTTATACCATTATCGATAGCCCCTTGTCGAGCTTCTACAGCTCGACCTCAAGGCCCTTTTCGACCACCCTCGATACCGGTCTCTCCGCTGCCCGATTTGCGTAATCTCATTTCCTTTTGCTTTTATTTCGTTTTCTCACTTCACATTCAGCATCTACTGCCTAAACAACCGGTATTAAAATAGATCACGTATTTTTAGAACCACATAATCAAATATAATTGTACTTACCATTTTCACGGTAAACAACCCTAAAATTCGGATAACAATTAAACTTATATTTTGGTTTTAAGGATATGTAATTTCGTTCAATACCAATTGATAAATAAGAAAATAAATGGATTAATTAGACAGTAAAATAAATCAAATCAATGTGTAAACAAAGCCTCGACCTCGAACTGAAGTAACCTCGAGGTTGTATAGTAAAGACAGTAAAGGATAAAACAATTCTGATGAACAATAAATAGAGCAAGGAAGAAATGATTGTATATATTATTCCCAGCGATATATGATCATTACAAAAGAATTTATCTCCTCTTTATATAGTAGAGGAGTCCTAATTAAGGTACACTTATAATTATAGTAGAAAATTGTATCAACAGCTAATTAACCTCTATAGATTTGATTTGTTCCTAGATTCACACCACGATCCTCGACCAATCGCGGATATCTCGCCCTTTCCGTTATAAGACTATGCCGATATTATTCAGAGTATGTTTCTTTCTAGCCTCGATTGACATTGACTCGGTCTAGAAAGAGGTTTCGATCTCGGACTCGACGTCCTAGATCTTCGACGTAACATTCATTTCTCGACCAAAATAGAGAATACCATATACAGATAGTTGTGAACAACTATTTTTTGACCACACCCAAATTCTATACTATTTTGCTATAAATATTATGTTATATCTAATCTTAATACTTTAAATTTTTTATCTTACTCTTAATAGGTTCTATTTAAGAAAATTAAAAACAACAAAAATATTCACATTCTTAGAATATAAGATTT
>ML410414.1:0-13153 GCA_005239525.1 Nicotiana knightiana
TGCTTCATTTAAGCTCAACTCAGGTTATCATCAATACCAAATAAAATAGAAGTGAAAAATACGCGCGTGTGTGTGTATATATATATAATATTTCCAACTGGTACATATAACCTATATGGATCTTTGCTTGTAGGTTTTTCGAGACAATGTACTTCCATATAATTTTAGGTCTACCCGTCCCCCCTATTATCACCTTCACTCACCATAGTTTCACACTTACGGACGAGTGCATCTGTAGGCTGATGTCCTACCAAACCATCTCAAAGGACTCTCTCTATCTATCCTCAATGAGTGCTACTTGCACCTTCTTAACAACTGAACTCCTCAAATTTCACAAGAAACATAACATAGAATGAACCAGAAGTGTACTATCAATGAGTAATCACTACTAATANAATTAACCCACCTTTTCCCCCCAAACATTCTAGATTTACAAGTATCAAAAAGGTTCATTCACAAAAAGGGCAATAATACTTGAGGAAATACAAAAAATGGGAAACAAGAGAAAGCAAAACAAGAAATTTCTCCCTTCTTTCCAAAACACCCAAAAACTATAACCCACGTTTTTTCTCCAAATATGAGTCAATTTAGAAGGAAAAAAATAGAAACTTTGCCACCTTTCTGGTTCAAAATCTTAGCACTTGTTCTTCATTAGCTCAGACATTCAAGAATTTACAAGACATTTTTTTTTTATTAAAAAAGGGCAAGAATGTTAGGAAAATACTACACAAGAATTGAAAGGTTTGGTGAGAGACAAAAGTGACAAAACAAAGGGAGTAAAGAGTTGACTGTACACAACGAGGTAAGGGTTAAGAGGAAAAAGAGAGGAATCCAAAACCTAAATGTGATTTTTTTTGTCAAGTAGGACCGAAATAAATATAAAAAGAGTAAATATATATGTGTATAATACTCTTTTAAAGAGCGATATACTTTAACAGGTATTTTGGACGTTAAGGTATAACATTTTTTTAAAAAACGTTATACATATAACGTCTTTAATAATAGCGTTATATATGAATAACATTTTTTTTAGGAGTGTTATATTTGTTATGTAGGCCCATCAATAAGTCTCCTGTATTTAACTGATATAACAATAATTCAAATGAGTATAGCGCTCTTTAAAAGAGCGCCATACATAAAAAAAAAAAAAAGCCCCCGAGCTAGGCATTGCCTTATTTAAAGGCATTGGAATTTTACAAAAATCCATTCAAAAAATATTCGTAACTCCTGTTAAAATTTTTCTTCTTGTTAAATTCTCAAGCATTTTTTCATAATGTCTGAAGAGCGAAAAGTAAGTGTTTCATTATATTGGGGGTGAGGTTATGGTAGCGAATAACACTGTGAGCTATAGTTTATCTCCACAGTGTCATGTTAAGTTACCACTTATAATAGAGTACAATACATTGGTATCGTTGTTATGTAAAAAAATGGGTGTGAGGAAACGTTTGGTGAACCTTAAAGTAACCGGAATATCCGTATTCCGTCACTCCGCAAGGAGTTGCTTGTTACGCTGAGTTTAACATCGACGATGATGAAACTTTGAGGGATTTTTTGAAGACTCCGAATGAATACGGGGAATTTCTTGTAATAAAAATGTAGGAAATGTACGTCAAGGTTGAAGACGTTCGCAATAATGAGGTTGAGCATAACAAGGATAACCCTCAATCATCGGGTGGTTATTCTGGAGCAGTTTTTGCCGGACAGGTTCCGGCTGAAAGTTTAGTCTGATTTAAACTTATCACCACGGGCGAATGAGGAGCGAGGAAATAATTTATCTCATGCTTTACATAATCAACAAGACGAGTAGTAAACTTTAATTTTCCTTTGTGTTACGATGTATATTTTTATTGTATTGAATTTGTATTAACGCTCATATATTCCACAAGGGTTACTGGCCATATATGAATTTTACAAGTTATGAACCCACGCCCAGTTGGAATATGTCTAGTTCTGGTGTGTTGGATCATGGTGGTCCATCCGGGAGTCATCATCAACAGGATAATGTCCATCAAGGAATGTCAACACATTACGACTTGTAAGTGAAGTGATACATCTATATGGAAAGTATTTATCAATTTGAGTAGCTTATTATTTTGTTGTTTGAGCAGTGAAAACGAGCAGGTTCAACCACCTGTCCTGACTCAATTGCCCGAAGACGACATATTAAATCGAGATATGGCAGATGCATAGAGTGAGGAAGAGTACAGTAATTATGACAACAATGTCGATGATTCCGGAGACGACACACCCTTCCCTCGTGAGGATGGTGATGAGGAGGAAGAGAATGAAGGACCTGATTTGACGAGGGAGTATGCTCCACCCCCCGTTAGACCAAGAGTGTACGAATCCCAAGTGTTGTTTCATTCAAGGAAGATTCCCTACCTTGATCATTTGTCAAGTATGCCGGATGTGAATTCTTTCACAAGGAATTTTGATAAAATTCGGATAGCAATGTGGGATGATTCTAGACAAATGGTGCTGGCAAAAAGCATGCTTTTCCTGATAAAATGTGTATAAGTAGGGCGGCAAAAATGTACATCATAAAAGAGTGACGTGAGATGACGGTATGTGAGTCAAGTTCGAATGTATACAAGGTTATTTTCCGCAGATGGTTTACGGGTTGTCATTAGATGCTGCGTGCTAGCAAGAAGAACACAGATATGTGCAAAGTGGGTAAATACATTTCCAGCCACAAATGTAAAATGGACACATTCAATGGGAATCACTAAAACTTGGATATTGACTTGATTTCTCTTGTCCTTATTCCACACCTAGAAGTGTCCATAAGGTATAAAATCAAAGAGTGCATTATATCAGTCCACCAGGAATATGGCCATACCATTACCAAAAGAAAGGCATTTCTCGGGCGCAAACGTGCGTTTGAAATTTTTTATGGTAACTGGGATAAGTCATTTGCAGCTCTACCCAGGTACATGGCCGCACCACAACACTTTAACCCCGGGATGGTTGTTTAATGGAAGCTTGCGGAGTCCGGGAAGACCAGAATATATATTTAATTGCGTGTTCTGGGCATTTCAACCAGCAACTGATGGTTTTTCGCATTGTCGGCCGATAATATCTATAGACGGCACTCATGTATATGGAAAGTATGATATCAAGTTGTTGATCGCCGTTGCAGTAGATGCTAATGCACAAATATTCCTCTAGCTTTTACTATTTGTGCCAATGAAAGCCAAGAGACGTGGATGTTATTTTTGAACCATTTGAAAGAGCACGTTGTCAAACAACGTTTCAGTATTTGTCTAATATCTGATCGTCTTGGTGGTATCTTAAGTTTTGTAGAGAATTTGCCTGCATAGCAAGAACCTTATGCCTGCCACCATTACTGTGTGAGGCACCTGAAGGCCAATTTCCAGAAGGCACATCTCAACAAGGATTTGCAGGATTTGATGTGGATGGCAGCAACAGACCACCAAGAGCATAAAATCCGGAGGCACATGAAATCTATCAGGCAGGAAGACAATAGAGCATATCGTTGGTTGATGCGACATGAGCTTGACAAATGGAATTTGCATGCGGATGGTGGAAGAAGATGGGGAATTTTGACTACAAATGTGTCAGAGTCTTTCAACGGATTATTGAAGTCGGCAAGAGGATTGTCTGTCACTGCCATGGTGCGGATGTCGTTCAAGCAGATGGCGGAGAGGTTTGTTGAAAGGGCTGCAGCTGCAACGTCATTTATGGAAAGGGGTGTTGAATTTATGCCACTGCCGATGAAGAAATTTGATAAATACACGGCGAGTACATTGGCATTCATTTTTACAGTATGATCATGACAGAAATGTTTTTGAAGTTCGCAGCGCTATCCATCAAAATCGGGGGAATAATGTACATACCATAAATGAATCTATAAGGTTATGCTCTTGGGGGAATTGGTCTATCTACCACATGTCGTGCTCACATGCCATCAAGTGATTTCAACATACAGGTTTAGGGCCAACCAACTATGTTGATAAACAATATAGTGTTGCCGCATACTTAAACACCTACAGTGAGCAGTTACAACCAGTGCGTGCTAAGCATTATTGAACCTCAGAACCATTTAAAATGGTGTGTAACAAAGGAGTTTTTGCGTCGAATACAGGTGCAGAAGAGAATGCGTATACAGAATCGAATGGATATTAGCGATACTGTTTATGCGCGCAAATGTGGTATATGCTCGCAAACAGGACATGACCGTTGAAAATGTCTTCGGCTGGTTTGGATAGCGGTGGTAATCCAGCTCCTGGTGGGAGTTCTTCTAACGTGTCCAACTATCAAGGATACATGTAGTACTGGGTTTCGTAATTTAGTTGTAATAAGTGTATATACTTGTTTATGTTGCAAGAGGTATCAAATAAAATTATGTTCCATCGTTGTTAAATCTTATTGATATTTAACATTTTTCAGTTGAGTAAATTAATGAATTTCTCCCTCCCGTTCATATAATCATAAATATGTGAATATATATAGCGCGGTTAAATACTATGTTATGTGTTAGCATAGCGTGGTTAAATACTATGTTATGTGTGTTGTCTTGTCGAACTGAAAAGTTGTCCGCCTGCGAAAAAACTATTTCGTATCCGAAAGAATCTTTAACACGCGAAGTATAACATGGTTAAATACTACATTATGTGTTAGTATAGCACGGTTAAATACTACATTATGTGTGTTGGCTTGCCTATAAATAACAAGCGTATTCTAGTTATTTTCTGTGCTTAACAATAACCAATAGAAAAACTTTCCATAAAAGCAATGTTTTTTCTTCGCTTTAACAAATGTTTGAACGCCTTTATGCACCAAGGTGCCAGTGCGACAAAAAAGTATGATGGCAGACTGTTGGGATGATGGTGAAGTTGGGCGCCGATACTGGGTGTGTGTGAACAAGTTTTATAGGGTTCCCGATGAACCTTTTTGAAATTTTGAGGTATGGGTTGATGAACCCTGTAAGCAGGAATGCTACAAAAAAACTTTGCATTATATTCATGATTTGAACAAAAGATACGAACGGATCAATTAGAGTGGTTGAAGGAGAAACTAAAAGAGGTAGAAGAAGAAGAAAAATAGGTTGTTGGATCAATTAGAGTGGTTGATGAAAAGAATAACTGACTAAACAAACCAATGTATATGTTGAGTGTTGTATTTTATGCTTATGCTTTCCATGTCATATATTTTCATTATGTGTGGTGAATTTAAATTATGTTAAGTTATTGTGTTTGTGTTGGAGTATTATGAGGACGAAGAACCGGGTAAATATATACATAATGCGCATATAACGAAAAATAATAAAATTTGTTGCTATTATTTACATAAAATAATATTTACATCAAATACAAAAAAAAAAATCAATGTCCCACAGCCTGTGTGTTTCAATGCAGTCGCTGGCCTGAGGCGCATCCCATTCCGTCTGGCTACGCTATCAGGATCATCCTCATCACGTCACCTCTTTATATCATGATGCGCTGCAGCATGATCATCAGTAGTGCTGGCAGAATCGGTAGAAAGGGTCGTCGGTCCAGTAGAAACCTACAGAAGAATAAGTCAGCTCAGTATAGGAAAAAATATATTAAGTCATAACAATTTAAATTGTCTTACCATGATCTCGTCGGGCTCCTGAATATAATCATCCATCGCAACTAGGTCAACATCGCACAAAGCGGCCTCCGTGACGGGCAAGGATGAAACCTTAATAAGAAAACTGATAAAGTTATGGAAAATAAATGAGAAAATTAAAAACAAATTTAAATTTAATACTAATAAAAACATACATGCTCCTGTGAAAGCTCCCCAGCATCCCTCGATGATGATCCATAACTCAGACGACGCCCACTATCCACATCTTGGGTCGGTCGATCCTCAGCAGCGGTCGATGGGCCTGGGAAATGTATCCCAATCCTCTCCGGTAATGTCCGTGCCCGTGATCAATAATGGACCTGACGGAGTCACCTGCGAAGTCCCTGGAGTGAGCTGCAGCCCAAGGTTGTATGATGGCATGCTGCTGGGATACTCGTCTGACACATCATTAATAGGGGCCTTAACGCCCCCTTGCTGGGGACCACCTCCTCGCCACCCATCACGACCCCGTGAGGCAGCCTTGCCTCGTGGGGCACTCCTACCTCGTGGGGAACCCCTACCTCGTGGGACAACCCTACCTCGTTGGTACTGCTCTGGCGCCACATAAGCAGGGTCGTGTCCCTAGCGCTGATCCTCTCGGGCTCACTGCAAGGTCCGCAACCTGGCGACCATAATCGTGCAAAGCGGCCACTTCTTCGCCGGCATGCTGCTGCATCTGCAGTCCCAACTGGTAGAATAGATGTAGGACAATATCTTGCACAACGTATAAAATATAAACTAAAAAACACTATGTTACAGTTATATAAGTAATAATACCAGAAAACATACCAAGGCCTCGTGTCGCCCGGCGTATGGAACGAACCGACCGCCAGATCGATGAATGGGATTCCCGATGAAAAGTCGGGTAACGCGGAGGTACCAAGGCATATAGTCATGAATAATATCCGTCTGACTCTGTGAAGTGCGGGGGGGAGGGGGAATCAGGTCAGCTCGATGGTCCCAAGTATCGACATGTGCCTCTAGCCATGCCACATATGCGTCGTCCACCCTGGAACGATCATCTTGCTGATAATGTGTGGGCTCCCATGTGGGCCCTCTCGGTACAAGATGCGGATGACCAAACTGGAAAAGTAACCGCTTTGTGGCATGATTCTCCACAATATCGAGGCACATCAGCGGGACGGAAGTGCTCCAAATTAGTCGTCCAGCCGAGCACTAATCGGGCAGGCCACCTATCAAGTCGTCGATGTATGGTGTCCAGATGAACTATTAAATAACAACAGAAAATGTGAGTATGCGAAACACATGTGAAGCTATACCAAGTAAACTTAGGTACACATTTACCTGTGCGCCCTCCAGCATATCCAACAAATCCCTGCAAAGGGAGAGATTATGCCGAGCCGTGTAATCTCGTACATATCCACACTGGAGAACCCACTTCCTATCTAGAGGGAGAAAATGAGGTGGTACATCCAGAGGTAATGGTGGTATAGGTGGTTGAAACTACTGAACCGCTCCCAGGCCCAAACCTAAGATACATAGTTGACGCAAAATTTAAGATAAATTTTTACTAGATAGAATTGGAAGGAATGAATAAAGTATTCGAATATGTTGTCACCTGTAGCAGCAGCAAAATCCACATATGTCATGCTGGGTGCCCATGCTCGCCCCGCACATCTGGTTGTACAAGTAGGCGAAAACAGCAGCACCCCAGGTGTACTAGGGTAAATCATCTAGCAGCTGAAGATGATGAAGAAATCTCAAGCTAACTAGGTTCCCGTTCGGGAACAAGACCCCTCCAAACATAACGAACAACAACAACCTCGTATACCGGTGAATATGCAGATCATCTGTCTTGCCAGTGATGTCGGGATGCAATATCTCCAAATGCTGTCGAATAGCTGTCAAACTCATGCGACTGGCCCCTGCGTATGCAGTCTCATCCTGTGGCCTGAAACCAGTGAACTGCTGCAGCATGTCCAAATACTGCCTATACGTCATCTCTCTCATGCCTGAGGCAGTGTAATGGGTAGTCCATCAACGGGCAGCTAGGGGTGGGCATTCGGTACTTCGGTTTGGTATTTAAGAATTTCGGTTCGGTATTTCGCTATTCAGTTTATTAATTGTGTATACCAAATACCGTACCAAAATATTTTGGTACGGTTCGGTATTTCTTATTTTGGTTGGGTACAGTTTCGATACGGTTTCGGTTTAAACCAAATCTATTTTATAAGGCTTGTGCCTATTCAAATATGTAGCTCTTAGGGTTGAAAAGATACGTTTCAACTTTTGAAACCAATACAACTAGTATAATTTACTAGCATTTGACTAAACACGGAGGCAATGTAAGGAAGCATCTTATAATACCATTGGCTAATACAAGAGAAAAAGTTACACCTAAGTATTACAACTTATATGTAAAAAAGCAACAATTCCTTTTATGCCTCTACTATGAAGCCATACTTTATCTAAAGCAAAAAGAATGATAGTTGAACAGTCCATTCAAGCTCAATGCCAAAGATAGTTGACTGCCTATACAGTATACACTTTTTATATATGCTCCAAAATTTCTAGAAGTTCTTAATCTGCTTGGTGGAACCTTCCTAAAGCCTAAGGGTAAGGAATTACGAAATTAGGGGTTTTGGACTTTTGAGGTGTGGGCTTAAAGTTATTGGGCTAAAAAATAAAAATAAAGTTGGGCTTGGACTAAACTATTTTGGTATTTGCCTCCAAGACCTAGCTCAAGTGACAGAGGGTAGTGGATCTGTGACCTAGGTTCAAGCCCCCACACCATGCAAAGCAAAGCCTGGTATTTAAGTGGAGAAGGATGGATAATGGGCCCATTATCCACCGAGTTTCGAAGGTTGCGGTTGGTCCAAAGGATCGGCCCCAGACGGATTTCTCGGTCATCCAAAAAAAAAAATATTTCGGAATTTCGGTATACCGAAATATCAAAAACCCAATACCGTGTACCGAATCGAAATACCAAAATTTATGTACCGAAATAAACTGAAATACCGAAAAACCCAAAATTGAAATACCAAATTAATTCGGTTCGGTTCGGTTCGGAATTCGGTTTTTCAGATTTTATGCCCACCCCTACGGGCAGCCTATATAAAACCTCCACGTCCTGCAGCGTGATGGTGGCCTCGCTAATGAGCAGGTGGAATGTGTGCATCTCCGGTCGCCACCGCTCTATCAGGGTCGTGACCAAAGACCAGTCGAGCTGCAGCCGTCCGATCTCCAAAATTATGTAGAAGCCCGCATCCCGCAAGCGTTGGACTACACGGGGATGGAGATCTCTGTCCTTCATAAAATCTCACATGTCGCCCACTCTCCTGGCGTGGAGATACTGGGCCAGTAACTCTCCCTCCCATATGTGGGCGGACCTATGATCGGTGATCACACTCAACTATGTCTTATAAAAAGACTAAACGGGCGTTGCAAATATAATCTGGGTATTAAGCCCAGAGTCGATCATACGGGGAGTTAACGTATCAAGAAAGCCATCAGAATACTAAACTTTCACTTGGTGTTGTTTAAACTACTACAACTGAATGAAAATATTAAAACTAAAGAGTAACTAAAATAAGGTGTTAACAATTGTAATAAAGGTCTAAGGTTATGGTTTCCCCCATCGGTGAACTTCCTTCTCGGATACTTCTTATAGTTTGATTAGTTGTCTCTATCAATCATGAACACTCTATCTACCATAAATCTCTCTCAAGTAATTATGATAATTTACTAGACGCACTCTCTCAAGTTACGCTAGCTAGATATCATTACAATTCACTTTAGATTGCACCCGAAGTATCGTTATTTCTAATCCAACCTTTAAACCCTCGGTTATGACTTTCGTCTATACTCTGGGAGTGGTGTTGTTCAAACAATTACCTAAATATGCACTCTCTCTCAAGTANCACCCCAACGGGTTCCACCAAAACCCTAGATTAAATAAATTAGCTAAACATGTTTATAATAATCAAATCCAAAAATACTTGCATAAATAAAATAACAGAGTAATGAAATAAAAGCTGTAAAAATCAATGTTTTGCTTCTCTGAGTAGTATTTCACAGGTGTCTCTTGTCTCTAATGGAATATCGTCTCAAAGTTGTGTTCTTGGGTCTATTTATATGTTTGGGATAAACCCTAACCGTGTAGGAGACTTCTATTCCAACCGGAAAACACTTAAAATCTTCAAAACTCAGGTTTGACCGGATCAGGGGCCAGGCGTTACAGGCCAAACGCCTGGCCAGGCCTGGCGTTTGGGCTCTGGCGCCTGGATAACGCCTGGCCTCACCAGGATTTATAGCCCAAACTCCCGGCTAAAGCCTGGTGTGGCCAAGCTTTTCTGCTCAAACGCCCGGCTATAGCCGGTTTTACTCCTTTTTGACTTTTGAGCGTATTTTCAACGTTTATGCTGCCATTCAACTCGGATTCCATTTCCAATTCACCTACACATAAATAAAACCCATTAGGCACAAACGAAGTGTATTTTTATCATTAACTTACATCAAATACAAGGCATATAACGTGTTAAAAAATGAATTCTAGCCACACATAAACACCCCACACTTAAACATTTGCTCGCCCTCGAGCAATCACACTACACTCATGTACACAACTTATTAAGCAAATCCCTTAACACGTTAGACCAAGAATATTTAAAACAGTTCAAGCACAAAGGTGTGACATCCTCACCTCATAGTCGACTCATATATACCATGCTTTATTCACAATCTACTCACTACTCTAACTTAGAGGTCAACAACATTACCTTTCCTTCGTGAATCATGTGCCCTCACCAAATCAAAGAGCTAGTTCCACACACAATAAAATTTAAGAACACTTAGGAACTCAAGATAGAAAGAATTCACTCACTCTCAGAAATAATATTCATATGCCACAAAAGATGCACCATAGGCTTGCCCGTAGTGTACTACTCTACTAATCGAGCTCATTTAGTCTAGGATCAAGTAGGACTTTATTTGGTTGTAATGTAGGCTTCGGGACAGGTAGGATATATTTAGATATAAGAGTGATTACACCTCCCTAAGCACTTTAATACATATACTTTAGCTTTCAACCTCAAACTTATATTAAGCCAAACTCTACCTTCACATCAACGTTATTACCCCATATTTCTTTAAGCACAATTACATCAAGAGTCACGACTTGCCAAGGAATATATATATATAAATTTTTTTTTCTTTTTCAAGTGACTCTTACTTTTTCAAAACAGTGCACCTTTCTTCTTATTTCAATTGTTCCCCTCAAAAACCAACCTACCACCCCACTCTTTAAATTTTCCATATTTCATCACATTTCCAGTGCTTACGAGAGGTGACAAGGTTCAATATATGATCGATTCAAACAAAAGGGTATGGCTTGTAATGTGGCTGCCAAAGAAACATGATTATAGGCTCAACGGGGTTAACTACGATACATAACAATTAGGTGGGTAAAATATATATAGCCGCCTCAACAAAGAAATGCCTATATCACTTCCAAGACTGAACAAAACTTCTATTTCGCTTTGCACACACACGGGGCAAGTTCTAGACATCAAATGCAATGCACATAATAACATACAAATCTCACACACACATGGCACATAACTCACTCAGGTTTGGATCTATCACGACACTCCAGTCAAAGCAGTTAAGCAAATTTTTAAGAATCCATGATTTAAGGTATTTATCCTGGAGTCAAAAAATTGAGCCTAAGCGTCACAACCACAGTACTGACTATTCTCAAGGCGTCACAATGTTCCGAGATATTGCTACGATTAAGCCCTCAACCATGTGGTTACTACTCCTAAAAATTAAAACTACCTACACCCGGTTCAATTAAAAACCCTTGGAAAAGAATCGTGGTCCAAAGAAAAACCAAGGAGGAATTACTATAATACCTAAAACAAAAAATCTTTTTTGTATTTTCTTTAGACTTACTTCCCTCAAGAAAATTGTCTAATAGATCCATCGTAGGGAAAAGCCTAATTTTTATTTTTTTTTATTTTTTTTGTAAAAAAAATAAATTATTCCATTAATATAACATAACTAAAATAGCATAGAAAGTCACCAGACAATCTCCTCACCCCACACTTAAAATTGTGCATTGTCCCCAATGCGCACCTATGCATACAAGAGGGTAAAAAGAAACTCCCTGGTAGGCCAAAGGCCGAAGCACTAGCATCTCATGGGGTACTCAGACTTCTCCCAGGCCTGGTCCTTCATGCGGGTACCTCACATTTAGTTCCAACCATCTNCACCCCACACTTAAAATTATGCATTGTCCCCAATGCGCACCCATACATACAAGAGAGTAAAAAAAAACTCTCTAGTAGGCCAAAGGCCGAAGCACTAGCATCTCATGGGGTACTCAGACTTCTTCCAGGCCTGGTCATTCGTGCGGGTACCTCACATTTAGTTCCAACCATCTGGTTTGTTGTTGCATTCTTCCAGTGGCTTTGCGTTCCATGCTCCTAAAAAATCAGAAAAATTGACACTAAAAAAATAATACAATTAGAAAAAATAAAACAAAAAAATAATAAAAATAAAATAAAGCAGTAAAGCTGGGTTGCCTCCCAAAAAGCGCTTGATTTAACGTCGCGGCACGACGTGAATCACTTTCTGCCTCCACTTCGAACTTATGAATTGAGCCCCCAATTGGGCGTCAAGTTTTCGGTTATGCTCCAAGGGTGGTGGAACAAATCAAATTGGCCCAAGCAACCATTGTACTATTTTACACTTCTTGGCATTTAGATGAGGTATGTAGTTCTGTCTTTCTGGCAAGAAAAATTCCAGAATGTAGGTATCTTGTTCCTCATTCCTTGACTCCTCAATTGGCTCAGATGACTCTATTTCCATATCATCATCCAAGCACAATGTGGAAAAATGTTTGGAGTGAGGACCAATGCTCTCAAAATCATGAACTTCGGGACTTTCAACATCCTCAACATCAATCACACTAGAGTCGACTAAATTTGTATCCTCGACGTCCCTGGTTGACTCTAGTATTACTTCTTCAACATCGGCATCCTCAAATTCTAGTTGGTTAGAGTGTTGGGTTTCTACTTTGGACCCCTCCATTGGTACCTCAATTTCCATTTCTAATGTACACTGCTCCTGGCTACTATCCATAATATTGGCATATTGAGAATTAAAAGCTTCAACTAGTTGACTCACTTGAACCTCCAAGTTGTGAATAGTTGCATCTTGCCTTTGTACCCGCAGTTGTATCTCCTCATGTTGTTCCAAAAGGCACTTCATCATATCCTCGATACTTTTCAGGTCATCATCACTAGGTTCTTTGTTTCTATTACCTTCACAAGAAAAAGAACAACCATCAAAGTAAGGGGTTGGGGGAAGATAAGAAATAAAAGCACAACCATGAAAGTGACCATCTTGACCACCACACATATCACACACATTCCACTTATAAGATTGAGTTGGTGCACATAACTCGCTCTCGGGAATATTTTGATAATTTTGCCCTGGGTGGTTTCCTCCATAATATGCATAATGAGGATCAAAAGTAGAATTACCAACATAACTCTCATAATTCCATGATGCCATG
>ML410414.1:13304-32791 GCA_005239525.1 Nicotiana knightiana
AGGTTATGGTTTCTCCCGTCAGTGAACTTCCTTCTCGGATACTTCTTATAGTTTGATTATTTGTCTCTATCAATCATGAACACTCTATCTACCATAAATCTCTCTCAAGTAATTATGATAATTTACTAGACGCACTCTCTCAAGTTACGCTAGCTAGATTGCATTACAGTTCACTTAGATTGCACCCGAAGTATCGTTATCTCTAATCCAACCTCTAAACCCTCGGTTATGACTTTCGTCTATACTCTGGGAGTGATGTTGTTCAAACAACTACCTAAATATGCACTCTCTCTCAAGTAGATACATAATAAATAGGAACAGCTAATTGAGGGCCCTTCAATCAACTACAACAAGAACGTAGTTGAACAAATAGATATTAATCAACCAATCAAAACTATATTAATATCACAATAAGTTCATCCCCAATGGGTTCCACCAAAACCCTAGATTAAAGAAATTAGCTAAACATGTTTATAATAATCAAATCCAAAAATACTTGCATAAATAAATTACAGAGTAATGAAATAAAAGCTATAAAAATCAATGTTTTGCTTCTCTGAGTAGTATTCCACAGGCATCTCTTGTCTCTAATGGCATCTCGTCTTAAAGTTGTGTTCTTGGGTCTATTTATATGTTTGGGATAAACCCTAACCGTGTAGGAGAATTCTATTACAACCGGAAAACACTTAAAATCTTCAAAACTCGGGTTTGACCGGATCAGGGGCCAGGCGTTACAGGCCAAACGCCTGGATAACGCCTGGCCAGGCCTGACGTTTGGGCTCTGTCGCCTGGATAACGCCTAGCCTCACAGGCTATATAGCCCAAACGCCCCGCTAAAGCCTGGTGTGGCTAGGCTTTTTAGCTCAAACGCCCGGGTATAGCTGGCTTCACTCCTTTTTGACTTTTGAGCATATTTTCAACGTTTATGCTTCCATTCAACTCGGCTTCCATTTCCAATTTATCTACACATAAAATAAACCCCATTAGGCACATACGAAGTGTATTTTTATCATTAACTTATATCAAATGTAAGGCATATAACGTGTTAAATCATGAATTCTAGCCACACATTAATCGCCCTGTAACACTAATAGCTCATCGCAGAACACGTCCATGTCGTCTACTGTAAATTAAATAATATTAATTGTATGTTTGTTTTGTAAATTAAATAATTAATTTTTTTAGTTATACAATATTTAATTGGACAGAGTAATAAGATATGGGTTCCAAGCTTGATATTTGAAGCCCAGTAGCACCAAGCTATCTTGAATTCTTATGTGTGTTAATTTTATTATTTTACATGTTAGTTTCATAATTTTATATGTTTGTTTGTAAATTAAATAATTAATTTTTATATTTATATAATATTTAATTAGACAGAGTATATATCTATGGGTTCCAGGCTCGATATTTGAGGCCCAGTAGCACCAAGCTATCCTGAATTCTTATGTGTGTCAATTTTATTATTTTACATGTTAGTTTCATAATTTTATATGTTTGTTTGTAAATTAAATAATTAATTTTTATAATTATACAATATTTAATTGGACAGAGTATATATCTATGGGTTCCAGGCTCGATATTTGAGGCCCAGTAGCACCAAGCTATCCTGAATTCTTATGTGTGTCAATTTTATTATTTTACATGTTAGTTTCATAATTTTATATGTTTGTTTGTAAATTAAATAATTAATTTTTATAATTATACAATATTTAATTGGACAGAGTATATATCTATGGGTTCCAGGCTCGATATTTGAGGCCCAGTAGCACTAAGCTATCTTGAATTCTTATGTGTATCAATTTTATTATCTTACATGTTAGTTATACAATATTTGTATGTTTTTGTTGTAAATTAAATAAATAATTTGTGTACATTGGACAGAGTTTATGTTTGATCTATCAGTATAAGAGATAATTAAACACATTGATACTACGCTAAAAAGCTCTACATTTTACTATGTTAAAAGGGCACTATATTACTAGTCTTTAAGCAAATAAATAACTTAAACTAAATAAAAATAACAAATACATTTTAATCACAAAACATTCACGAAAATACATATAAAACAGTAAAAGTAATTTTTAAACATTTTTATTAACTAATAATAATGATTTCTCAATTTTAAATATTTTTTTAAAACACTAATATCTTAGTGTGGATAAAAATAACATGCCAGTTTAATCGCAAAAAAAAACAACAACATGGAACACATTGAAAACAACTAATATGCATTATTTTACGAGTTTCGACATAAACTAAATCGGAATATCTCGATTTATATTTTTTGAAAAGTTGATGAATTCAAAATTTGAGTCTGAAACAAGCAAACCACAACAATAGAAGGCTTGACTAGGAAGTGGGACCTACAATCTTTTCTTTTTTTTGTGACGGGTGGGGTCCAATCAATTTTTTTCGGATAAAAATGGGGGACTGGTTTTCGATTATGGGGGAGAAGGGAAGGGGATCCTTTTTATCTATGTATAGAGCGGTATATAACAGTGCTATACATATAGCGCTTTTATATACCGCGCTATGCATTGTTGATACTCAATTTTTCCCATATAGATTTTGTAAATACATATATACTTTTAAAATAGTACATGAGCATCAACATGTATTTTTCCATAATTTTCTATAATTTTTAAAAGATTTTAATCAATTTATTTCTGCATTTCTATTATATAAACAATTATTAATTGCATCAGAAATAATTTTATAATAATTTATTATTTAATTTTTATAATTTATGTTCATATTAAGCTTTAAACATTTTATGTATAATTAATTTGCATCTTTAAGCTATAATTGCAATATTTCACAATAATAGTCACATATATGCATAATTACCTTATTTACACAGAAAATGACTTTTTATATTTTTATAATGTTAAGTAATTATTTTAAATCATTTTCATGATTTATTAATTATTTTTTATAAATTATTTTATTAATTTAATTGGGTATTTAAAATATAGCCCCTTTGCCTAATTAGTTTCGGACCTATCCTAACCCAATTGCCCCAACCCAATACATTAATCAGCCCAATACCCATACCCGTCTAACCAAACCCATACCCATCCAAATAACCCACCCGACCATAATCTCTAATCCTAGCCGTTGATCTCAGAAGATCAACGATTCCCAGTCGCCCAACCCTTTTTAATTATACCAAACACCCCTAACCCTAGATCATTTTCCCCCACCCGCCGTCATCAAATCCTCTCATATCCTCACCCCTCACCTTCTCAAACCCTAATCCGCCGTCACCCATTTTCCTGTGGCTCCTACATAGAAATGGAATCATTTCTTAATTCCTTACCATATCTAGTCCTACTTCTTTACCTGCTACTCATCTGGGGTGTTACTTGACTGGCTTGGCTCGAATGGAAAGTAGATCTCAAGAGATTCGAACCAGATCTGGTTCAAAATCTCTTATATTTTGGTTGTTTCCGTCTATATTCATCCTAACCTCTGTGAGTACGAATATTTTTCTGTATCTTTCAGTTAGGGTTTCAGATTTTGATTCGAACCAGATTTGGTTCAATTTTGTTTGTTTTTATGTTATTCCCCATCTATATTTGCTCTTTCACTCACAAATCTGTGTATTTTTGGTTGAATCTTTTACTTACCCTAAAACTAGGGTTCAGATCTTTCCAAATCTAAAATGATTTTTATTTATTTTTTAGTATTTTTCCTTTAATGTTTCAGTATCTCTATCTATGTGTTTTATAGTTTCTTTATTATCTCTGTGACTGATTTTACTTACCTTAAAATTTAGGGTTTTTTATTTTCAAAGACGAACCAAATCTGTTTCAACCTTTAATGCTTCATCTCTGTGTATCTATTACGGTTTTCCTTTATTATTTCTGGCTGATTTTACTTACCTTAAAATTTAGGGTTTTTTATTTTCAAAGACGAACCAAATCTGTTTCAACCTTTAATGCTTCATCTCTGTGTATCTATTACGGTTTTCCTTTATTATTTCTGGCTGATTTTACTTACCCAAAAATTTAGGGTTTTGATTTTTCAAAATCAAACCAAAATATGATTCAAACTTTAATTATTTCCATATATATGTCTTTTATTATAGCTCTTTTGTATTTCTTCCTATTTTCCACTTACATTAATTTAGGGTTCTCGATTATTTAGTTATTTTTCCTTTAATGTTTCTGTCTATCTGTCTCAATGATTCTCGCCACTAATTGTTGATTAATTTTACCCCAAAATTAGGGTTTTGAAATCTTTACTGAGATTTCAGTCCTTCATTTTCTGGTATGGTACTGATATTTCCTTTTTGGTTCGATTTACCTGTTCTCATTATTCCCTTACCTTATTTGATCTGGCATTGTGAATATTGATTGATTCCGTATAATACCATCCCTAATTTAAGTAATACTTGCCTGATTATATGCTGTTACGTTCTGCTAATTGATTGAAGCCGACCTTAAATATTTTTGGAATTATTTTCATTCCTTAATTATGTATGATTGACTTGTTACCTTACTTGTCTACTGAATTCAGTTCTATTTAAACCCCTTCTCCCTTTCCCCTTAGACAGACTCGAACTCTCATACTCTCACAAAAACTTAAGCTTTCTCTTGTTCTCTTGTGTTCTGATTTCTATGCTAAGCATCTCTTGTTTTGGCCGGCTGAAAGCCAAGGCCAAATTACTCTGGAACTTAACTGCTAGTGCACATTTACTTGCTTTCTTCTCAACCGGTATTCCCTAACCCTTGCAATTTCATTATTTATGCTTTGCGTGACTAGCCTATTTCAATTCCCATGATGACTCTGTTCGCTATATGATTCTATGACTTCATTTAACAATTGTTAACTTAAGACTAAGTTATTTCTAATAATATGAATCCTCTCATAGGTTAGTCTAAGGTTCAATTTTTTTCATGCACTGTTTGTTAATTCTAAACCTATTCTGAACTTTGCACACTATGAACATGTAATCAGTCAATTTGTTGCTTAACTCCCCTGCCTTGTCTGTTTATTTCATATATCTGGCCAACTCAATTGTTTTGCCTAACTGCTTCTATGATAAGTACTAGTCTAAATATTTAACTTCACTAGACTTTAATTTATTTGAGATATGTGTTTGAGCATGAATTCTGTTTGTCTTCTTGGTGCAGTTCTGCCTGCAACTCTATGTTCTGAATCTTGTTTCTTCTAAAATTCAATTGTGATAAAACCTGCCCCTTATCCCTTTTATGTATTGATTTTAAAACCCCACTCCTAGTCCCTTAGGTTCTCAATCACTCCAGTGTGAGCACCGCCTAGGGTCCACACGAGACTTCTCTGAACTTTGACACACTGGGGACTGGTTTTCCAATCTCTTATGAATTGCTTTCTGAATGTGTGGTTCTGGTGCGAGCATTGCCCGGGGTCCTTTAGGCCCTTGGGAACTTGACACATTGAAAAACTGTTTCCAATGGTTTGTGGAGGAATCACTGTGTTGTTGTTATGGTGGAAGGCTTGGTTCCAAGGTTTATTTGGGCCTATGAAGGCTCCCTATAGTATAACTATTACCATTGTGTAATTCATTTGATATTCTAGGATATAATAACTCTGTAATAACAGATTTGGGGATATTTAGTGAAGCTGGGGGGTTTTACTTATATCTTTTGTTAAAACTGGGTAGAAGTCCTTCCTATAGGATTTAATTGTGCTGATTAAGCTATGTGAGTACCATACTGTGTTTAGAAATCCTCCCTATAGGACTTTCATGGTCATTTTGATTCTGTAATTTACATTTGCGTACTAGGGATCCTGCTTATAGGACTTTCGTTTAATTCTGTACATTAGAAATCCTGTTCATAAAATCTATATATATTTTCAACAAATGTGTATTAGCAATCATGCCTATAGGACCTTGTTGTTTGAGCTAATTATCCTTCCTGGCAATCTGTTTAATTTCTGCCCATATACAGTTAATAAATATCATGCCTATAGGACTAAAATTCAGTTTCAAACTTAGAAATCCTGCCTATAGGGTTTAAATCAATCCAACATTAGAAATCATGCCTATTAGGTTTAAGTCAATTCAACATTTAGAAATCATGCCTATAGGACTAAAAATCAGTTTCAAACTTAGAAATCATGCCTATAAGGTTTAAGTCAATTCATCATTTTGAAATCAGACCTATAAGGTTTAGTCAGTTCTTAATTAGAAAGCATGCCTATAGGATTGAAAAAGGAATAAGACCTGTCTTTATAAGTTAAAATCAGTGCTACACTTAGAAATCATGTCTATAGGTCTATAATTAACAAGCTCGCAGAAATCATGCCTATAGGATCATGTTGGTCGATTATGAATTCGTTCGCTACTGTCAATCACTTAGGCAATATATCTATAGGACTTAATAATGATTCTGGGTTTATAATTGTGACATATTACTGCCTGAAGTGCCTAGATTCATGCTGAATAAAATCAGTAGGCAAACAAATAGGTCTTAATGCTCGCATTAATAAAATTGTCTTTGCACTCTGTTTTCTCACATACATATCCTGCCTATAGGACCCCAAAGTTAATAAAGTTTGCTGACTCAATGCGTGCTTTTGTTGTCTATGTATGGAGGTCAATGTGAGTCCATACTTGTTCTTTATCTGAAAGTCCTATTTGTTTTTGTTTTTTTCCTAGATTTCACATTTTTAAGTAACATAGGTTGGTATAGAACTATCCAAATAGAGGTCCTAATACCTCCAGGGCCATAGGCAAGGGACGAGTAGTGCACACATAAGGAACGGGCTAGCATCTACTAGAACGCTTAGGTAACAACTTAAAGATAGTAATTGGGTATTAAGGAGATGATAATTAAGGAGATTATAGTCCGTGCACTAATGCTATGAGTAACACCCCGATTTGAGGGAGTTACAAAGTATTGCATGGAATGATCCTATAGGCTAAAAAACTTAGACCCCTACTACTGTTTAAAATAAATTGAATATGGTATTTGTCCAAATTGTTTTCCTTCCCTTTTTAGACTAATTCGCTTAATTTAGGTTCGACCGGACCCACCGTTGTGGACCTCGAGGGGTGCCTAAAACCTTCCCCTCAAGGTAATTTGAGCCCTTTCCCGATCTCTGGTGATGTAAACTGGTTA
Source organism: Nicotiana knightiana (assembly GCA_005239525.1). Classification (NCBI taxonomy): domain Eukaryota; kingdom Viridiplantae; phylum Streptophyta; class Magnoliopsida; order Solanales; family Solanaceae; genus Nicotiana; species Nicotiana knightiana. The sequence goes on from ML410414.1 coordinate 20,417, forward strand.
TATGAGTTAATTTCTCTAGGTGCCCTAACGCACCTTAATCTGTTAGGTGGCGACTCTTCCAATTCCTTAAACCCATCACGAAAAAGGAGTTGTCCCAAAAAATGTCGAAACCCTATTTCGCGAGAAAAAGGGGGCGCGACTGCATGGCGACTCTGCTGAGTATATCTTTAGGCTCTTACCATAACGAACCTGATTTTGTGAATTAGTCCTTAAGCATGTCTTTACTATTCCGCTAATACTTGCATACCCCTTCCCTTTCCCACTTTATGTGAATTTATTTGCCTATCGTCAGTCATTTACAATTTTTTTTTCATGTTTTATTACTCTTTACTATGGAAACTGACTTGTCTCCTTGTTTTCTTTCTTAAACGCCTTTACAATTATTAAATACCGCATTTATCATTTTCCATCGTGTAAATACTTGACAACGTGTTATTTTCTGTTTGCATAAATCATGCTCAATATCATATTCCACTCGTGCGTATTTAAAACCATAGCAACACTTGATGAGTGTTTGGCTCTTCTTATATTTCACCCTTTGAATTCAGAAAGGCTTATTTGCAGTAAAACTAGTAGATATGCGGTACAGTTGACGGTTTCGTGCCTTTCCCCCTCAAGTTGTCCGCTTGAGGGTACCATTCTAGACCTATATAGAAACCTTACTCTGATTATAATTGTACATGCATCATGGTCAAACCTAGTCTGGGTTAATATGTTATCCACATAATAACCCTATAAGAAAAGCCTTATCCAAAGTCCACCGGGGTTTCCATAATCCCAACGGACGCAACCACGATCTGTGCATTAATTTGGAGAAATAAGTGCCAATATGCTAATCGTTAACGTGTAACTATTCGAATATGGAGGGGGGAAAGGGTCTAACCTTATTTGTTTTGTAGAAAATGAGGCACGAAGTCCTCAGGTTTGGCATGGTCCGTAACATACCACCATTGTTGCTAGATTGGTGGGAATACCTTCCATCAAGTGACAAAAAGTATGTGAAAATGGTCTTGGGAAACTTACCTTCCTTATTAGATATCCAACCAAACAACATGTTGATCGAAGCAACCACTATGTACTGGGACGGAGAAAGAGTTGTGTTCCGTTTTTGCAACATAGAAATGACCCCTCTTTTGGAGGAAATAGGGGGATTCGCTGGACTACCTTGGGATAGTCTCGGTTTATTGGCGCCGGAAAATCGCACTCCCAAAGGGTTTTTGAAAATGATGGGTTTGAGAAAGAATGACGACTTGGTGTGTCTAAAGAAGTCCTACATACCCTTCAACTTATTTTATGAATGATATGGTCACAGCAAATCTTATCGTATCTTTCATGACGAGTTCTCCATCACTTCCTTGAGTTGGACTCATCGCAGGGTTTTCGTGTTCATTGTCTGCTTCTTGGGTATGATAGTGTTCCCAAGCAAAATGGACAAAATTCACATCAGACCTGCCATGGTAACCAACGCCTTAATGGAGGGAATCGAGGGGAAAACATATACTATTGTCCCTATGATTATAGTAGACATATATCGGGCATTGGATCACTGCCAGAAGGGGTTCAAACACTTCGAGGGTTGTAATTTGCTACTACAAATTTGGTTGCTAGAACATCTCCAGAGAGGTCAATACCGCCAAGAGTTTCCACGAAGGTTGTGGAATGATCACATAGCTTTTCATCACCCCAAGAGAATGATCTTTATCCTAGACAGGTTTGCTCAATCAGAGAATGCTACAGAATGGGTGCAATTTTTCGACAACTTGAGTGAGGACCAAGTTCAATGGATGTTCGAATGGTTACCCACTAGTGAGTTCATCCTTAGATATGGGGATGTTCCGCACTTGGTGTTGATAGGGTTAAGGAGAATACACCCATATGTTCCTATCAGGGTCATGAGACAAGCTGATAGAAATCAAGGCATACCGCGAGTCTCCAAAATGAGTCATTACAGGGCAAGTTTTCAAGATGACGACATCACATATAAATGTGAAGCTCAACATATGTGGCACCTGAAGATTATCGTGGAAAGGGACACCATCGACCCAGGCCGATATCACGCAGGTCATGTGCACTTTTACCCAACATGGTTAGAAGATAGCATAGCAGGAATAGTTGAGCCGGGGATCGGACGAGGAAATAGTGTCATAGATGAAGTTGCTGAAGCACAGATGAAATACAAAAAATTGCGCAAAAGAGTTCACGAATCCGAGGCCGAGCACCTGGAATAACACAAAACTGATATGGAACTGATCAATGAACGGAGGGAAATGGCTACTAGGTCGAATGAAAGGCTGGAATATCTGGAGCAGGGTCTGATGGAGTTGGAACGGAAGATGAGGAAAAGAGTCGTAGACTGCCAGAATGCTGAGGGTAGCGAAGGAGGACATCTAGCAAGGGCATACTTGTTGTTGGACATGCGCGACCTAGGGAACTTGATCGATGGATCCAAGAGAATCAGGTCTAGAGAGTCTCTCTGGGACCATGTAGATTAGGTTTATTTGTCTTGCTTTTTGAATGTAATAAGGCCAAGTGCCATTAGTGACTTATTTTATTTAGTGTCGTTTTAGATTTGTCTTATTTATTATATTAATGAAATGAGGCAATTATTGGAATTAAATTTCTCCAAATCCACTTGTCGGGCTCAACGAAGCTCCCAAATTAGGACGCAAATTTACATTCCCGCAATATGTGTTTAAATACTGCAAACATTTTTCTTGAATTCTCACTGACTTGGTTACTTTTTGTTTTTCTTTCTTTTTGATTATTCTCATTCCCCAAGGTTGGTTCATGCATACTGGCATCATCATCTTACCACACCAGATCCAGAGGCCCTCCACCTCCTCCTCCTTTAAGTGCACCAAAAAGCAAAGGGAAAGCTAAGATGGACGATATGAGTGGCGTCAGAAAATAAAACACCGCACATTTTGAGAATGTGGAAATTTCTGGTGGTCGGACTACTCCGGCCCCAAATGATTTGGTTTTGCGGCTTGAACAGAAGATACTTGAACTACAGGGTGAGCTTGAGCAGGTCCGTAACTTGGAAACTCTCCCTCACACTAAATGTCCCGGATATCAACCATCCAAATACCCAAAACCCAGTACCTCCTCAGAACACACCCAACCAACGCCCGCAAAATCCTCCCACACCCCTCCAATATACAACCCCTCCTCAAAATCCCTTACCCGTACCTACACCGCCTCAACATCATCATCTCCCGACGCAATATCCGCAAACCAATTGCCATACTCCTCAGAATACCTCACAGCCTATCCTCGATCCCCAAAATTCAACAAATGATCACCACTATACCCAAACTCCTGGAATTTACCAAAACAACCCCATATACGTGGAAACCTTACCCTACTCTACTCAACCAATCTCATATACACCAGAATCTGTCAAGAAGGACCTGCTCATTAAGAACATGGTAGAGGAGCTCAAGAAACTCACAAGCTGAGTTCAGGGTGTTGAAGGAGGAAAAATAATCGAAGGTTTGAATTACGAGGATTTGTGAATTTAGCCAGATGAGGAACTGCCAGAGGGTTACAAACCTCCTAAGTTCGAAATATTTGATGGAACGGGTGACCCAAAGGTTCATTTGAGAAGCTACTGTGACAAGATCGTAGGGGTTGGAAAGGACGAAAGGATTCACATGAAGCTGTTCATGAGAAGCCTTACTGGAGACGCTATAATCTTGGTACATAAGTCAAAATCCCAAGAAATGGGCTAATTGGGTAAGCATGGTGTCAGACTTCATGGATAGGTTCAGATTCAACACAGAAAGTGCACTGGATGTTTTCTATATACAAAATCTCAAGAAGAATCCCACCGAGACTTTTCGTGAGTATGCTGCTCGGTGGAGGTCAGAAGCTGCAAAGGTTCAGGCCGGCATTAGATGAAGAGCATATGGACAAGTTTTTTGTCAGGGCTCAGGATCCACAATATTACGAAAGGTTAATGGTAATCGAGAATCACGAGTTTTATGACATCATCAAGCTCGGAGAAAGGATTGAAAAAGGTATCAAAAGCGGAATGATGATAAATTTCGAGGAACTGCAGGCCACAAACAAAGCACTACAATCAGGTGGCATATCAAAGAAGAAAGAAGTGGGGACAGTAATGGTTGCCCAAGGTCCAAAATCTCCATTTGTATACCAAAAACCTCCACCCACATACCAGCCTTCACCTCCTAGATATCCTCAACCCGCTACCGCCTACCATACCTATAATATCCAACCAGCCTATTATCATTCAACTCGATCTCGTCCAATCTATCAAAAATCCAGGACCAATTTTGATCACAAACCACCCAGACAATACACCCCTATTGCTGAACCCATCGACTAGCTGTATGAAAGATTAAAAGCTGCTGGATATGTCACCCCTATTCCCGCCGTGGCTATGGAAAACTCATCTCAATGGGTCAACCCAAACAAGACATGTGCGTACCATTCTGATATATAGGGACACACTATTGATGAATGCTGCACCTTGAAAGATAATATCCAAACAGTTATTGACACCAAGGTCATACAGGAGAAGTAAACCGCACCCAATGTTCGTAACAATCCGCTCCCAGATCATATGGGTGAAGGAGTCAATGTAATAGAAACTGATGAAGAGTGGGATCCCAAGGGGTAAATCGAGCTTATTTGGGAAGGTGATGATCCTAAGAAGCCTGCAGTCATGCTCAATCCCATTGTGGTGCAGGTACAACCGTCAGTTGAAGTTGAGGTAGCCGCATCAAATCCCTTTGAAGTAGAAGTGACACCATCTGCAACTATACCCACACCGTTTGAAGTAGAAGTGGCCATACCTTTCACTGTGACGGTGATATCCACACCACCCTTCAGTTCCAACGATATACCTTGGGATTATGTTGCCGAAGCTAGGATAAAAGGGAAAGCAAAAATGGAAGAGTCTGGTGCTGCACAAGGTATGACCAGAACTGGAAGAATCTATACGCTTGAGAATTTGGGAGGAACAAGTAAAGAAGCCACTGCCAAAAAACCCATCATTGAAACCGGTCCAGATGATCTTTGGAGGAAGTTACAGGCAAGGGAATATTCTGTGGTAGACTATCTAAAAAAAACTCCCGCCCAGATATCCATCCTATCACTGCTGCAAAATTCTAAGGCGCATAGGAATCCTTTGATGAAGGTGTTGAATGAAGATACGTGCCCAACAATATCACCAGTGGGGAAATGGACAACATGGTGGGGCAAGTGTTGGAGAGCCACAAGATCACCTTTCACGAAGATGAGTTGCCGCCAGAGGGATTGAGCCACAACAGGGCACTACACATCACAGTGCAATGCGAGGATAAGTTCATTGCCAGGGTTTTGATAGACGGAGGATCCAGCCTCAACATCTGTTTAATGACAACTATAAAAAGGTTGGGAAAGCGTTTGCATGAAATACGAGCAGGGACGATGAATGTAAAGGCGTTCGATGGGTCACAAAGAGCCATAATCGGGGAAACCAATCTATGCTTGCAAATGGGTCCTACCTGGTTTGATGTTTAATTCTAGGTGCTAGACATATCCGCCTCATACAATCTGCTGCTGGGACGGCCTTGGATATATGCCGCTGGAGCTGCCGCGTCTACTTTTCACCAAGCGGTAAAATTTGAATGGAACTATCAAGAAGTGATCATCTATGGAGATGGGAGCCACCTCATTTACACCAATCAGACTGTTCCAGTGTTAGAAAATAGAAGGAAGTTAGGTGGAGAAACCTACCATCGCATCGAGCGTGTTAACACAATCGAGAAGGATAAGTGGTGGAGTAGCAAGATAGAAAGCATATTGGCATGGAAAGGGTATGAACCTGGTAAGGGGCTTGGTAAAAATCTTCAAGGTATCTCCAAACCAGTACAACTGAAGTGCCATGGTACAACATTCGGGCTTGGATATCGATACACCTGGCAGGAATATCGGAATAGGTCTCCACCATAGCGTGGTCCATACTACCCTCTTGAGCAACCTGTACCGCACCTGAATCAGACCTTCCATCAGGCTGGTATAATATGGGGATAAGAGGAAGAAGAAGCCTTGGCAACATTGAGTAATTTGTTCTTGGAAGATGATGATATATATTGTTGTGTGATAGTCGAGGAGGAGGAGGAATAAGGCCTTACTATACAAACAGTGGAGAAGGGAGCATCCCTCAAGAACTGGACCACTAAACCATCAAGGGTCCGGCGAGTCCCAGGGTAGCAAGGCTGATACCATTGTTTACTTTTGAAAATGATTTCCTCTTTTGCATTTTGTTTTAACTAATATTTTTCAGTGTTCCATTTCAAAAACATTATTTGAGTTATTGAAATCATTTTGTTTGAAATTTTAAATGGCTTGATGTTTATTATTACTATTTTCTTTCATATCTTCATCCCTACAACATTACTATTTCTTATCTTGATGAACCAACAACTGTGACATGTAATGAGACAACGCAACAGAAGGACAGTGATTCGGAAGAAATAGAAGAAGAGGATATAATACCTGAGGAAATTGTCAGAGAAGTGGAGAATTTTGAGAATAATCCTAAGTACAACCTGGACGAGATCGAGATAGTCAACTTGGGAGATTCCGATACCGTCAAAGAAACTCGCATAAGCATCCATCTGTCACCTATAGAAAAGGAAGAATACACTCTCTTCATGAAAGAATATGAGGATTTATTTTCATGTTGATACGACGATATGACATGGTTGAGCACATCCATAGTGGCTCACAAGTAACCTACAAATCCAATGTGTCCGCCAATGAAGCAGAAACTCAGGAAATTCAAGCCAGACATATTGATACGCTCGACTGATTCCCGTTTAAGAGGGGATACATAGGCAGCCTGTGGGGTCGGTCACAATTCAATAAATTTCCATTTTCCCCACAAACAGAAACTGAGGCAGAATTTTGAGGAGGACCCTCAAAATTTCGAAGCAAGTTCAGCCAATCGCAGCATACGAAACAATTAGAAAGGTAATCCAGGTAACTGGGACCCTCAAAATTCTACGGCAGAGGAATTCGCAATGTCTCTAATAATGTCATAGTTACTGGTTCATCAATTTCTAAACTACATATTACTATGTCTTTGAAAACTATAGACACATGCTTTTGAAAAGAAACTTTACTTTTATCCAAATTCTACCCCCGATAACTTGAGCAGGATCCTCGGACAGAACAGAGCAAATCGAGCAAGAAAAGACACGAAAACCAATCTCCCCCGCAAAAATAAAACATTTTCTTTGGATGCAGGACTATGTCATCATGATAAGCATCGTCGCAACAACACAATTGCTATGTACGAAACACATTGTCAGCTAGGAATACTTCACTCTTACTCTTACTCTTACATCTGCATGAGACTAAGCCCTATCTCAAACCTTTCATGAGGCTAATCTCTGCCTCTCTACTTGCATAAGGCTAAGCACTGCCTTCCCTTTGAATGAGACTAAGCCCTGTCTCAATCCTTGCATGAGACTAAGCCTTGTCTCAATCACTTGCATGCGGCTAAGCTCTGCATCTCTACTTGCATAAGGCTAAGCACTGCCTTCTCCTTGTATGATACTAAGCTCTATCTCAAACCACTTGCACGAGTCTAAGCTTTGCCTCTTTACTTGCATAAGGCTAAGCACTATCTTCCCTTTGCATGAGACTAAGCCCTGTCTCAATCCTTGCATGAGACTAAGCCTTTTCTCAATCACTTGCATAAGGCTAAGCTCTGCCTCTCTACTTGCATAAGGCTAAGCACTGCCTTCTCTCTGCATAGGACTAAGCACTGTCCCGAATACTGCATGAGGCTAAGCCCTGCCTCTCCATTTGCATAAGGCCAAGCACTGCTTTCTCTCTGCATGGGACTAAACACTGTCCCAAATCCTGCATGAGGCTAAGCCATGCCTCTCCATTTGCATAAGGCTAAGCACTGCCTTCTCTTAGCATAGGACTAAGCACTATCCCAAATCTCACACGAGACTAAGCATTGTCTCTCTATTTGCATAAGACTAAGCACTGCCTGGGACTAAACACTGTCCCGAATCTCGCACGAGACTAAGCACTGTCTCTCTCTTGCATTATTTTCCTCTCTCGGGCTAAGCTCTGCCCTCAACTTCACACAAGACTAAGATCTGTCTTGTTGCTTCTAACATCATGTCTCTGCACCTCATGGGCTGAAATATAGCCAACTTGTCCGAAGGAGTCATATTCTGAAGGCACCATCCGCATAGTCAGAAGACATCATGTCATGGCCTGAGGATCTCTCAAACTTGCACATCATTATTCGAAGGCATCATGGTTCGGAGGCACCATCTTCATGGCCCGAGAACATCAGTTCATGGCCTGCGAATCCCTTACACATAACTCATGGCCCAGGACATCATGGTCTAAGGATTTCATCCTCACTATCCAAAGACAGTCTTCACGGTCCGAAGGGAATTTGCATCACGTTTGAATTTACTTAATAATTTATACATATGGGCTCGCAGTATACTTTTGCAGATTTTTAGGTGACCTAGTGGGTAACCGTTATCCCAACAGGAGAAAGTCCGCTCCAATTCCTTCAAATTATTTCAAACCTGACCGTTCACCCATAACCGTTTCAAACCCAGGTAATCCTACTCGGAACCTTTTTCGTTTTTGCAATAACTTCATCGGTTTGTTCCACCGTCGGATCCAGAACTACACACAACCTGATTCCTGTAAAAATAGGGATATGTAGGCATCATAGAAGCCGAAGTGCGGCCTATATCTTTCAAATCACACTATTCGGTCAAAATTGGTCATCATGTCTTTACCCGACAAATCTTTCATCCTTCCCGGGTAAAGAGGGGAAGCTGTTGATACCCAACTTTTCCCATATAGATTTTGTAAATATATATATACTTTAAAAATAGTACATGATATATATACTTTAAAAATAGTACATGATCATCAACAGTTATTTTCCCATAATTTTCTGTAATTTTTAAAATATTTTAATCAATTTATTCCTGCGTTTCTATTATATAAATAATTTTATAATGATTTATTATTTATGTTCATATTAAGCTTTAAAATTTTTATGTATAATTATATTGGCATCTTTAGGCTATAATTGCAATATTTCACAATAATAGCCACATATATGCATAATTACCTTATTTACACAGAAAATGACTTTTTATATTTTTAAAATGTTAAGTAATTATTTTAAATTATTTTTATGATTTATTGATTATTTTTTATAAATTATTTTATTAATTTAATTGGGTATTTAAAACATAGCCCCTTTGCCTAATTAATTTCGGACCTACCTTAACCCAATTACCCCAACCAAATACATTAACCAGCCCAATACCCATACCCGTCCAACCAGACCCATACCTGTCCAAATAACCCACCCGACCATAATCTCTAGTCCTAGTCGTTGATCTCAGAAGATCAACGGCTCCCAATCGCCCAACCCTTTTTAATTATACCAAACACCCCTAACCCTAGATCATTTACCCCTACCTGCCGTCATCAAATCCTCTCATCTCCTGACCCCTCACCTTCTCAAACCCTAATCCGGCGTCACCCATTTCCCTGTGACTCCTACCCACAGATGGAATCATTTCTTGATTCCTTGCCATATCTAGTCATGCTTCTTTACCTGCTACTCGTCTGGTTCAAAATCTCTTATATTTTGTTTTTTTCCATATATAATCATCCTAACCTCTGTGAGTTCGAATATTTTTTCGTATCTTTTAATTAGGGTTTCAGATTTTGATTCGAACCAGATTTGGTTCAACTTCTATTTGTTTTTATGTTATTATCCATCTATATTTGCTCTGTCACTCACAAATTTGTCTATTTTTTGTTGAATCTTTTACTTACCCTAAAACTAGGGTTCAAATATTTTCAAATCTAAAATGATTTTTATTTTTGTTTTATTATTTTTCCTTTAATATTTCAGTATCTCTATCTCTGTGTTTTATAGTTTTTTTATTATCTCTGTGACTGATTTTACTTATCCTAAAATTTAGGATTTTTATTTTCAAAGACGAACCAAATCTGTTTCAACCATTAATGCTTCATCTTTGTGTATCTATGACGATTTTTGTAACGACCCGGCCGGTCGTTCCGTGAGATTAGCCCCATTTCCCCCGTTTCTGCTTTGTCATATGTTTCTTAGCCTATATATGTTCTGTTGGATTGGTTGGTTCGGGTTCAGAGTGGTCGTGGTGAGAACTGAGACACTTAGTCTCTTAAATTAGCTTAATAGTTAAAAAAGTCAACTGGGAGTTGAATTATTGGTAAACGACCTCGAAATGCGGATTTTGTGGCTCAGATAGCTTCGTTAGTGATTTGGGACTTAGGAGTGTGTTCAGAATGAAGTTTTGATGTCCGATGTAGGATTAGGCTTGAATTGGCGAAAGTTAGTTTTTGGCGATTTTCGGTCGGCGGTGGAAAATAGACTATCGCAGTCAGAATAGAATTCTGGAAGTTGGAACAGGTTCATAATATCATTTTGGATATATGTGCAAATTTTCAGGTCAATCGGATTTGTTTTGATTGGTTTCGTCATCATTGGCGAAATTTAGAAGTTTCAAAGTTCATAGGCTTGAATTTGATGTAATTTTGGTGTTTTTGCGTTGTTTTTTGTGTTTCGAAGGCTCGACTAAGTTTGAATGATGTTATGGGGTGTGTTGGTAGGATTGGTTGAGGTCCCAGGGGCCTCAGGTGCGTTTCGGATGCTCAAACAGGCACTTTTGGTCATTGGGAGATTGCTGGTTTCTAGTGTTTTAGCAGAAGTGGTTTCTTCATTGCGATCGTGTGAGTTCATCCGCGATCGCGTATAGTAAAGTTGGAGGCAGGCATATTTGTTCTATGGGATTGCGTAATGAGTTTGGCGATCGCATAGGTTGGGCAGCCAGAGCAGTGCGGTCACGTGGTTCATTGTGCGATCACGTATGTTGAAAATGTTCTTCGCGACCGCGTGAATGGGTATGCGATCACATAGGTCAGGGAGACGAAGCTTCGTGATCGCGTGGGGAATGGTGTGATCGCAATGGGTAAAATTTGGAGGCAGTAAGTTTGTTCTTCGCGATCGCGTGGGTGGTCCCGCGATTGCAGTGAGTTAATATTTAGTGATGGGCCGAATGTTTTAAAAGGCCATTTTTGCGAATTGAGTCTATTTTTTCTCCATTATTGAATGTGTTTGGAGCTCTTTGTGAGGGTTTGAAGAGGAAATCGAAGGGAATCACTTGGAGGTAAGATTTTTGACTTCATAACTCGATTCTATGTCGTTTTCTAAGTAATTAAACCGGAAAGTTGTTGAATTTAAACCCAGAATTGGGGAGGTTAGGTGCATGAGAATTGAAAATTTCTTTTGATGATTTGAGTGGGCAATTGTGATCTGATTTTGGTGTTCTTAATATGTATAGAATCCTGGGAGGATGAAGATTCTAGTGATGTAAATTTTATCGAATTCTGAGACGTGGGCCCGGGGCTCGGGTTTGGCTAAATTTCGAGAATTGTGTCTAAATTGATAGTTTTCGATTGGGTTTTGTTCCTTTAGCGTATATTGATGATGTTAATCTGGTTTTGGTTAGAGTCGGAGCAATTGGGAGCCGATTTGAGGGGCAAGAGCATCGCGGATTAGTATTGTGGCCCGGTAGAGGTAAGTAATGGCTATAAATCTTGTCCTGAGGGTATGAAACCCCGGACTTCGTATTTCTCACTATTTTTAGAATGGCGCACATGTCAGATGACGAGTATGTGGTGTGCACTAATTTTTGGATTGTGTTCTAAAAACTATTGCTATATTTGAGCTATAAGTCATGTTTGGGGCCTCTTGCCGACTTGTTTAGACCCCTTGGGGGCTTTTACTGCTATTTTTCTCACTGTGTTGAATTATGATTTACACTCAGTCATGTTATGTTTAAATGATTTCGAAACTCAGCCTTATTTACACTATTTTGAGATATAAAATGATGTTTTGGGTCGAGTACCCTATTTTTACTGATACGCCCGAGGGGCCTTTGAGAGTTTCTGACTGAGTAGGCCGAGGGCCTGATTGTGAGGATATGATATGCCACGAGGTGGTTTGATATTAGCTCTTGGGCTGAAGGAGCCCTCCGGATTCTGTACACACCCGCAGTGAGCGCATGTACCTACTGAGTGCGAGTGTCGAGTGACTAGGAGGCGTGAGTGACAGTGAGGTTGCCCGAGGGGCTGATACTGAGTGGTTGTGAGGTATGTTAAGTGATTTTCTGCCCGAGGGGCGATTTATGATTCATGTTTTTGCCCGAGGGGCTGTTTATGATATTTCATTTTACACTAAATTATTCATGCATTTTTATTTCTGAAATTGTTGGAAAACACATTTTTCAAAGGATTTTACTGAAGTTGGCTTTT
>ML410416.1:0-34462 GCA_005239525.1 Nicotiana knightiana
GATATTGTCTATTATAAAATGGGCAAAATGTTAATTGAGTGGAAAAAATCTATGTTTAAAGAATAGATTGACTTGTTACAGAATATGCACTCAACAACTGTCACGATCCAAATTCTCCCTCTGTGAATTGTCGTGACGGCACCTAATCTCTACGACTAGGTAAGCCTAACACTTTGCGAAAATAAAATGAAAGCATGAATATTACCAACTAACAGTAACAATAATTTAAATAAGTAATTGAGATGCCGCTCGGCATATACAATTATCAACTCTCAACATATATATAACACTCCCAAGACCCGGAACACCTTAAGTCACAAGATTTTACGAGTCCTAACTATTTTATACATCACTGTATACGGTTAAAATCGGAGAGCCCAATTTTACGGTCACCACGACGCTCAGAAGGCTCGAAAGTTCAAATTTTGGCATCAATGAGTCATATCGAAGTCCCTCGACCTCGAGGCAGTGCAAATCGAAGATCGACGTAGAAAGGGGGGAGACGTCCGAGGGGCACGTGGTTAAAGCTGACAAAATATTGAAAATAGTACAAGCCCGTACCGTGGCACTAAATTGCTATACCAACCATATCTCTTTGCATTTATTACACATGTACTATGTTGGGATTCCCCCTCATATATAAAGGGGACCCTTGTCACTTTTTAACACACATGATACTCAATATACAAGAACAAAAACATCCTCTTACCTTTAACTACAAACATTCTGTACAATTGCTCCTTCAATTTATNTTCAAGGAAGATTATGTTTGACTAATTAATCTTGTGATTCAAAATAAAATTGGATGGGGTCACGAGAAAATTTTGTCCACCTTTTATTATTGAAGATTACATACTGAGAAACAATATACATTTAAAAAGATATTGTCTATTATAAAATGGGCAAAATGTTAATTGAGTGGAAAAAATCTATGTTTAAAGAATAGATTGACTTGTTACAGAATATGCACTCAACAACTGTCACGATCCAAATTCTCCCTCTGTGAATTGTCGTGACGGCACCTAATCTCTACGACTAGGTAAGCCTAACACTTTGCGAAAATAAAATGAAAGCATGAATATTACCAACTAACAGTAACAATAATTTAAATAAGTAATTGAGATGCCGCTCGGCATATACAATTATCAACTCTCAACATATATATAACACTCCCAAGACCCGGAACACCTTAAGTCACAAGATTTTACGAGTCCTAACTATTTTATACATCACTGTATACGGTTAAAATCAGAGAGCCCAATTTTACGGTCACCACGACGCTCAGAAGGCTCGAAAGTTCAAGTTTTGGCATCAAGGAGTCATATCGAAGTCCCTCGACCTCGAGGCAGTGCAAATCGAAGATCGACGTAGAAAGGGGGGAGACGTCCGAGGGGCACGTGGTTAAAGCTGACAAAATATTGAAAATAGTACAAGCCCGTACCGTGGCACTAAATTGCTATACCAACCATATCTCTTTGCATTTATTACACATGTACTATGTTGGGATTCCCCCTCATATATAAAGGGGACCCTTGTCACTTTTTAACACACATGATACTCAATATACAAGAACAAAAACATCCTCTTACCTTTAACTACAAACATTCTGTACAATTGCTCCTTCAATTTATTGCTTCTTATTTATTGTGTTCTTAAGTTATTCTTCATTTATTACCTGTTATTGATCATAAATAGGCCACTCTTAAGGACTTCAGCACTGTTATATCATTGTCGATAGACCATTTTCAAGCTTCTAAAGCTCGACCTGGAGGCCCTCACCGACCACCCTTGAGACCGATCTCTCTGCTGCTCGGTTTGCATAACCTTGTTTCCTTTTGTTCTTATTTCGTTTCTTCACTTCACATTCAGTATCTACTGCTTAATCGACTGGTATTAAAATATATCACGTATTTTTAGAACCACGTAATCAAATATAATTGTAATTACCATTTTCAAGGTAAATACTTTGGCGCCCACTGTGAAGCTAAAAATAATAGTGATTGTTTTAGTGCCGATTTTCTAAAAACACAAGTTATTCTTCACATTTTTTCTTGTCCAAGAATCTTCAATTTCAGGTAAGAAAATGTCTAACTCGGTAAATGCACACGAAAACAACGGCCCTGAGGACCATGGAGAGAACAGCGCAGCTACTTCAAGCACCGGTGTACCACTACAAAACCCTGAAGGCTAACCAGCGGAAATCCCCATCGATGAAGGTTTGCGCAACGCTCAGTACGTCGATATAAGCTCCCATAAAGATGGAAGTATACGCTAAAGAGACCGGCGTGAGGCACAGAGAGCCCCTGCTCATAGGGAGAGAGAAGTTAGCCTTCACATCATTTTTGAGATGTTGCAAGCACAACAAGTGGCCATTGCTCAACTGCAAAGCCATCAAAAAACTCCAAGCACGATGCCACCAGAAACGGCTCCTCAAGGTGTACAGGCACCGGAGAGGTCGAGCAACAACGGTTCAGCAGCCAACCCCACTATTATAAAGATGCTCGAGGACCTCACTAAAAGGGTCGAATCAAGCGAAAAGAAGATAGAGGCCAACGAAAAAAAGGTGGCAACTTATAAATCAAGGGTGAATCAGATCTCGTGCGCACCGCCAATTCTTAAGGGTGTAGATGCAAAGAAGTTCGTGCGAAATCAATTCCCATCGACTGCGGCTCCGAAGGCCATCCCGAAGAAATTCAGAATGCCCGATTTCCCGAAATACAATGGGACCTCGGACCCCAATGAGCACATCAGTGCCTACACTTGTGCTGTGAAAGGGAACGGCCTAAGAGATGACGAGACCGAATCAGTTCTGTTAAAGAAATTCGGAGAAACTCTATCCAAAGGGGCCATGTTGTGGTATCATAACCTGCCCCCGAACTCGATAGATTTACTCACCATGATGGCGGACTCCTTCGTAAAGGCACATGCTGGTGCCATCAAGGTAGCTACAAGGAAATCCGATGTCTTCAAAATCAAACAAAGAGAGAACGAGATGTTTAGGGAGTTTGTGTCCCGCTTCCAGTTGGAACGAATGAACGTACCACCGGTCTCCGACGACTGGGCGGTGCAAGCCTTCAGTCACCGTGGTTTGGGTGGATGTACACAATAGGTATCAATCGATGATCAGGGTCGAGGACGATCAATTGGAAGCCCCCTCGGGCTCGGTATATCCTAGTAGAGTCTTAGCAAAGGAATCAAGACTTCCTGAGAGAGAGATCCAAGACTGAGCAAGGAAAGGTATATACCATATGTAGAGAATCATAGAAATATCCCAAGGCGCACAATACCTCGAAATGATCAAAGGATGGTCCGAGGCCTAAATCCTTGGGGACTTGTTAACAAAGCGAGGTTTGACAGGCATTAAAGGCCGATAGAAGCGCCCCGATTATCTGAGTACAATTTCAACATTGATGTTTCCGATATAGTATCGGTCATAGGTAAAATCAAATACATCAGGTGGCCAAGACCCGTGCTATCAGATACCTCTCAAAGGAACCCTAACCTGATATTCGAATTTCACGGTACGCACGACCATAGGACCGAGGATTGCAGACAGCTTCGAGAAGAGGTGGCCCGACTGATTAGCAAAGGGCACCTTTGAGATCTTCTCCTTGACCGAGCAAAAAATCAGTTCCGGGAAAGAGAGGAAAACAAGAAAAATGAAATAGAATACCCACATCACGTTATCCACATGATTATCGGAAGACTCGAAGTCCCCCAGGGACCCATTTTCGAACAAACAAAAGTATCCATAACCAGAGAAAAGCGAACTTGGAGCCACATGCCCGAAGATGCCCTTTCATTCAGCGAAGAGGACATCGAGACCTTGTCTCAACCTCACAATAACGCACTGGTAATTTCTTTTCATTTAAATAAAATTCAAATTAAACGTGTGCTCGTGGATCCAGGTAGCTCGGTTAACATAATTTGGTCGAGGGTGGTAGAGCAACTAGATTTGCTCGACCATATCGTGCCCGCCTCTCGTGTCCTGAATAGATTCAACATGGCGAGCGAAACAACGAAAGGGAAAATCACCCTTCCAGTTAGCGTGGTTGTACAATTCAAAACACCAAGTTCCATGTCATCGAAGGCGACATGAGATACAATGCATTTCTAGGAAGGCCATGGATTCACAGTATGAGGTCGGTACTATCAACCCTTCATCAAATGATGAAGTTCCCCACAAAGGATGGAATAAAAATGGTGTACGTGGAACAACACGCAACAAAAGAAATGTTCGCAGTACACAACGTGGCGCCGACACCGTCACCTTCTACATTGAGGGAGCCAAAAAACAAATAATTAGCCGAGTAAGCAATAACAAAGTGTATCCTCGATGAACGATTAAAGGACCATACCGCATTCATGGAATGAGTAACTGAAGCATATCGAGGCCTGAACGCTACCACATTTAAGTACAACCCTCTCCCTTTTTCCTTCACATTTTACACTAACCCATGTGTAGGTGCCCAATTCAAAGAACCCTCCAGCTCGAAGGCCTTAGGTTTTAAAGCATGCGTTGTGCTTTTTTTCCCTCACGTCAAATTTTATCCCAAATGGGTTTTACTGACGAGGTTTTTAACGAGGCAACATCCATATGCTACCTGAGGAGAACTCACCAAGTATCCAAGGCTTCTCTCCGATCAACCTCGAATACTGGGGGGCATCCCCCCGGGAGATCGCTAAAATATACTAAAGAGGGTCTCGACAGGAGAATGATGTACTGGACCAAACGGTCGAATGAACCGTGTCCACATAAAACAATCGAACCCTAAATGGTAAAAAGATGTATAACTTTACCAAGTAATGGGAGAAGAATCTTTCATCACAAAACATTTCATGTGTCATAATAATCTATTATTTTTACGAGGAGCGGCCCCAGCGCCCAAAATTCACCGACCAATCGGGAACTGTCCTCGACAGTCATCCCATCGAGTCACCAAAAACCGAAGTCATAAGACCTCAGGGACTGCCCTTGAATGTAGGCTCATCAAGCTGTCTAACTCAAACCTGCAAGACACCAGGGCCGGCAACTTCAAACTCATAAGCCCTCCACGAGGAAACACCAAAGAACATAAGCCCTCCATGAGGGAATATCAAACTCTGGGTCATGCACGGTCCTCGACAGTCGACTCGTACCCATAAGACCTCAGGGTTGGAAACTTAAAACTCATAAGCCCTCCATAAGGCAACATCAAAACTGTAAGACCTCAAGCAAGGCATGTACAAATTTATAAGACCTTTAAAAGGCATCATCCCGATACCAAAGTCAAGGCTATATATCGAACTTATAAGACCCTTAAAAAGGCATACCTTTGATATAGACGCTGAGGCTATCTCACTCGAGGACTAAAAGTCTATGGACAAATACAAATGACCACCGTCATAAGGCTCCGGACAAACCAAAAGCGACTCGGAAACGCCCGACTGTCGCCATAAAATCACAGGCCTCTACTTACTTCGAAAAGAATTGGTTAACGATCGTACCGACCTAAAGCGTAAGATCCCAAGTCTCCAGCTACACTAAAGGTCATACCAACCTAAAGCGTAAGAGCCCGAGTCGCCACCTACTACAGGTCGTACCGACCAAAAGCGCCTAAGGGCCAATTTAAAAACCTAAGGGCCGATGAGATCGATTCAAATCCGACTCGGAGACTGAGCTCAAAACGGTTAACTAAAGTGCCTAAGGGCCAAACATCGAAAAGCTTGAGTCACCGACTACACTAAAGGTCGTACCGACCTAAAGCATAAGAGCCTGAGTCGCCAGCTACTATTCGTACTGACCAAAAATGCCCCAGGGACAATTTAATAATCTAAGGGCCGATGAGTCGCCAGCCAAAGGTCGTACCGACCCTAATGAGTAAGAGCCCACGGGCCAACCTAAAAATCCTCAGGGCCAATGTATAACCCCAAGGGTTCTTTCATATATATATATATATATATATATATATATGTACATTACAAATATGCATCTACAACGCTCCCACATGAGTTTTTACAAGGGATAAAGAAGGAAACGTAATCTACTCTAGGGACCAACTCCCTCGGAAGCCTTCAAATACCAGCATCGGCACCGGAAGAAAGGAAAAGTTGGGCGGCGATCTCATCCGCCTTGGCCTGCTTTATCTCTTCCGAGAGATCAACGCCCCTAGCATGAATCGTTTCAAGCGTCTCCTTCCGAGACCAACACCGGGATTCATTTCCACTCCTCTCTCCATCAAAATCTCCCCTAGCTCAACCCGAGCATCATCAGTATCTTTCAAATAGACTCACACCTTCTTATCGGCCTTCGCCCGAACTTCTTCAGCTCCAGCCCTGGCGTCCACGACCTCGTCCTTCAGATATAAAACATCAGTCTCGAGCTTGGCAATCCTGCTCGTTTGAGTCGACCTATCTTCTCGGGCATTCCGAAGTTATATCTCGAGGGCAGCAGCCTTAGCCAAAGCATTCTTTTGGGCTGCACATGTATGCCTATCTGCGCCTTAGACGCTTGGCATTCAGAATTAACTTGCCTAACTTCGCCCCAAAGAAGCTCCAACACTTCGGTCCTTCCCTGCAGCTGAAGCACCAACGCGTTAGTTCCCAAAAGCGAGAAAAGAAGCACATACTCCTTTGGGATAAGGTTTAGCTGACCCTCGAGATTGCCTTTGTAGTTCAGTCTCCGATGCATCTCCACCCGAAGATGTATAAACTTTTTTGTCTCCTTATTGCAAAGAATCTTGAGAGATTTTTCCTTACCCAAAGCTTCCCGCAACCTGGTCTCACAACGAAGCAACTCGAGCTTGAGTTTGCAAAAACCTACAAAAGAGAAACTTCGATTCAAATAAATGAAGATTCATAGCTAACGAGCTAGCAAGGCCGATAAGAACTCACCTCTGAGCAGAACCACTGAGCCTCCTCAAAAGTCTAACATATATCTACTGGTTATGCCCCATCGGTCCTAGTTGAACCTATCTTAATAGGGGCATTCCCACTCGAAACCTATCTTGGTTCGGGCGTCCCCTGGTTCTGAGTGTCCCTCGAAGTACCTTCGAGGGTTGAAGAAGATGGTGGTGGAGGACTTTTTCTCTTCCTCTCTCGAAGAACCTCTTCTTCGAAGTTAGAGGTCTCAGGCCTGGTAGAATCGACAACCTTGGAAGGGCCCCCCAGCTCGAGCCGTGGACAAAGAATCTTCCCACCAAGGAGAGCTGGTGTCCGGAGAATGACCAACGTATATAAAGCTCTCCTAAGAACCGACATCTCCTTTATGTCTCCAAGAGGGCCCCGCTTCGTTAAGGATGTCCTCTTCTGAAGAGGATCTTCTTCGCTTATTGTCCTTCTCTGGGCCTTCCCTCTCCTCGAAGGGGCACGGTCTCATTTCGGAAAACTTACCAACACCTGCGGTGGAAAAGGTAGTATACACAAAAGAAAATATTCATCAAAACTGCAACCACACGGCTCGTACCATGGTGCTTCGCTTCCCATCTGCCCTTCGACAGATCATGCCACTTGCATTCGTCGTATATTGAGAAAGCTTCCAACCTCCGAGTCTAGTCCACAAGATTGGGGACCTCCCCGGCACCCATGAGACCGCTGAAAAAGAAAAAAGGAAACACTCTTACAAAT
This sequence comes from Nicotiana knightiana, assembly GCA_005239525.1. NCBI lineage: Eukaryota > Viridiplantae > Streptophyta > Magnoliopsida > Solanales > Solanaceae > Nicotiana > Nicotiana knightiana. Next base: position 7,606 of record ML410416.1, read on the forward strand.
CAGTGAAAGCAAGAGACAGTAAGGTACGACGTGGAACTTATGCCTGTAGTTCCATTTTTTGGGAAATGGTAAGAACTTTTCTGGGATGATATCGACGGTCCTCACTGGAACAAATAGACTCATCCATCCTCCATTTCTGTCCTTATCATCATTGGCAATGAATAGTCTGGTGGACCGGTGTCGTAACACAATCAGGCCTCAACAAAGATGAGACTGATATAATATGATAAGGTTGCTGAGGGTAAACTCGAGCTCAGCCTTTTCGGTGAAGTACCTCATCATCAGTACTATCCACCAAAAGGGCGGATGAATCTTCACCAAGGTGACTCGGTACCTTTTACAAAATTCGAGCACGAGTCGGTCGAGGGGAGCTAATGTAAACGGGTACGTATATACGGTCAAGTATCCTTCTACATAAGTCATAACGTTCTNTGGATTAGCATTTGGAGACTCGAAGTAGATCTGCTGGCATCCGGAGACCTTCAAGTCCCATTTCAGTTTCCCTTTTTACTGTTCTTTTCATTTGAGACAGTTGTATTTATTTCGAACCCTATTTGTATAGTCTATAGAAGCTCGTGTACTTGTGACTCCAGGTCCGTGTTGTACTTAGATATTGTTGGTTTTTATGTCATTTCGTACTCCATTTTAGTTTCATTGCGGTTTAATTGGTTTTACTCATTTGTATTTATTAAATTGGCTTAAAGATCCTCTAATGTTGTCTTCCCTAGCAAGTTAAATGTTAGGCGCCAACATGATCTCGAAGGTGGGAATTCGAGGTCGTGACCGTATCTAAAAATATTCATTTTATGTACTTGAATCGGTTGTTGCGATGCGTATTTTTGTAGTTGAAACTAACATATAAAATAAAATACTGCGACGTATTTGTGACAAGTGATTTTTATCTCCAATTGTTCTTAGAAATGGTTCTCAAAATATATTAATTCTAACGATAAAATGAATTATGTTTCCATAATTTGGACTTTGATGACCATTTTTTTTCTTTTGCAGCCCGAAGAGATCGAAAATTTCAGAGACTATACCTCACATTCCTTTAAATTTAGATATCTCTTAATCGAGACTTAAGATGGCATAGAACAAACCAAGATTTTGATTCACACCCCACAACCTGGACGGTATGCAGCCGCATGGCCTTCTTTGAGGAACTCCCTTCATGTAGAAAGTTGTACCTTGGAGCACAAATCTGCTTCTAATCCATTGTCCAAGATGTGGTCCCTCCAAGCTCCAATCTATCACCACGTAAACATTGCTGGATCCCTTCCAAACTTAGGGTGTCGTATAATTCAAGGCGAAGTACGTTGAGGGAATCACTACAACAATCGAGGGCGAGTTGTCATGACCCAAACTGGAGGATCATGACTACCACCCCGGGCTATACTTGCCGAGCAGCAACATACATTTTATCTAACCTTCTTTATTATCTTTAAGGACCGACGAGATCAATATAAGTGGTAGATATGGATCATGAACAATTAACAATGAAAGATAATGCATGAACACATATCACATGGGATGACAAGATGTCACGACCCCAAATCCTAACTGGCCGTGATGGCGCCTATCGTGCAACTAGGCTAGCCGACTACTGCGTGTTCACAATTTCTTTTGAAAATCCCATTTAAGTTTCAAGCAATTCATAACAATATACAATAAACTTCTTAATATAATAGGCAAATTTTATACAGTACTGCCATCCCCAAAACCCGGAGCCAACATGTCATGAACATCTAGTGAAATAATCCAAAATAAACTATTATAATACAAAACTCCGAATCAAAACTAAATACAATAGGAAGGGAAAACAGAGATGCTGCGAACGCTGAACAACTACCTCTATATCACACGACCCGGTTCCGCTGCGATGTATATAAAAGCTAATTCTCGATATCTGCTCCTGAATCTGCACTTAAAGGTGTAGGGAGTAACGTGAGTATGACAACTCAGTAGTAATGGAAATAAATCAAGTCTAAGTAGCAAGGAATCACATGAAAATCAATGCTATCAAGTCACAATATACACACCCTTACTTTCCAATAGTATAACATCGATATACAAACCATCATGTCTTAAAATCAACTTCATAAAAGTCCTTTAAAGAACACACATTTGTAAGAACTTTAAAACAAAGGTTTGGTATGCAAATAAATGCAGTAAAATCATAAGTAGCCCCTCGGGCAAATTACGTTTCACAATCATCCCATCGGGCATGCCTCACAATCCCTCAGCACCTCACAATCACTCAGCACCCTACAATCACTCATGCCTCCCAATCACTCATCACTCGAACTCGGTGCGCTCACTGGGGGTGTGTACAGACTCCGGAGGGGCTCCTTCATCCCAAGCGCTAATATCACTCAGCACTTCACCATCACTCTTGGCCCTCGCCCACACTCGGGTGAACAACTCGAAAAGCTCCTCGGGTGAAGTAGTAGAACGGGGTACTCGACCCGAAAACATCATTTTAATGTTCATGTAGTGTAAATCAGGCTGAGTTTCAAATAAAATAGTATGCACAAAGATGCTGAGTAAAATCATCAACAGGTAGTGAGGAAAACAACAGTAAAATGCCCTCAAAGGGTCTAAACAGATCAGCACGAGGCCCCAAACACGGCTTTTAGCCTAAATATTTCACAAATCTTTAGAACATAATTTAACATAAGATTTTGAGTAAAAATGCAACTCATTAGTCGCCGCGGAGAGGACCTAGTCCAATCCAAAAATCAGTACACGCCACATATTCGTCATCCGACATGTGTGCTATTCCAAATTCAGTGTGAAAATAGTGCAGTCTAGGGTTCCATACCCTCAGGACAAGATTTAAGACCATTACTTACCTCTACCGGGCCACAACACTAGTCCGCTATGCCTTTGCCACTCAAATTGGCTCCCGATTGCTCCGAATCTAGCCAAAACCAGTTAACATTACCAATATATACTTAAGGAACACAACCCAATCGAAAATTATCAATTTAATCAAAAATCTCGAACCAGTCCGCTTCTGCGGAACCGCATCTGCGGCTCCCCTTCCGCAGGTGCGAAAACACCAGCAACCAACAAACTGCAAAATTACCAAAAATCACTCCAAACTTCCCGTCAACCATCCGAAATCAATCCCGAACCCCTCAGGGCCCCAACCAAACATACCAACACACCCCGTAGTATTATTCTGACTTAGTCGAGCCTTTGAAACACCGAAAACAACACAAAAACACCAAATTTACATCAAATTCAAGCCTAAGAACTTTGACACTTCTAAATTTCGCCAACTATGCCGAAACCAACCAAAACACCTCCGATTGACCTGAAATTTTGCAGACATATTCAAAATGACATTATGAAACTGTTCCAACTTCCAGAATTCCATTCCGACCTCGATAGCCTATTTTCCACTGCCGAAAATCGCTAAAAACTAACTTTTTCCAATTCAAGCCTAATTCTACACCGGAAATCACAAAAATATTATGAACACACTCCTAAGTCCCAAATCACTTAACAAAGCTATCCGAGCCATAAAATACGCATCCCGAGGTGGTTTACTAATAAGTCAACTCTCAATTCACTTTCTCAACTGTTAGGCTACTTTAAAAGGCTAAATGCCTAAATTCTCATCATAACCACTCCGGTCCCAAACCAACTGATACAACAAATAAAAAACAGGATAGCGCTATATAACAAATGCAGAAATAGGGGAAACGGGGTAAATCTCAAGGAACGAACGGCTGGGTCGTTACATCCTCCCTCTCTTAAACAAACGTTCGTCCTTGAATGGGTCTAGAAACATACCTGGAGTCTCGAATAAATGAGGATATCTGCCCCGCATTTCCCACTCGGTCTCCCAAGTGGAATCCTCCAGTGACTGCCCTCTCCACTGAACTTTAACTGAAGCTATATCCTTAGACCTCAGCTTCCTGACCTGTTGACCCAAAATAGCCACTGGCTCTACCTCATATGACATTCGCCCTCGAGCTTAACCGTGCGGAAGTCCAAAACATGGGAAGGGTCACCAACATACTTTCGGAGCATCGAAACATGGAATACTTGATGAATACTCGATAAACTAGGAAGCATAGCAAGCCTATAAGCCACCTCCCCAACCCTCTGAAGAACCTCAAATGGCCCAATGAACTGGGACTCAGCATCCCCCTCTTCCCGAATCTCATAACACCCTTCATGGGTGACACCTTCAGCAACACCTTATCCCCAACCATGAAAGACACATCTCGGACCTTCCGGTCCGCATAACTCTTCTGCCTAGACTGCGCCGTGCGAAGCCGTTCCTGAATAAACTTTTCCTTACTCAAAGCATCCTGAACCAAGTCTGTGCCCAATAGCCTAGCCCCTCGCCCGACTCAAACCAACCAACCGGAGATCTACACCACCTACCATACAAAGCCTCATACGGTGCCATGTGGATACTCGACTGATAGCTATTATTATATGCAAACTCCACTAGTGGCAGAAACTGATCCCACGAACCACAAAAGTCAATCACACAAGCACACAACATGTCCTCCAAAATCTGAGTACCCAACTTTATCTGCACGGCTCTCCAACACTGAGATGTGAACTGAGTACCTCTGTCGGAAAAGATAGAAACTTGAACCCCATGCAACCGGACAATCTCCCTGATATAAATCTCAGCTAACCTCTCCGATGAATACGTAGTACCAATAGGAATGAAGTGCGTGAACTTGGTCAGCCGATCCACAATAACCCATATAGCATCAAACCTCCTCGAAGTCCGTGGGAGTCCAACTACGAAGTCCATGGTGATCTGCTCCCACTTCCACCCCAGAATATCAAACCTCTGAAGTAATCCACCAAGTTTATGGTGCTCATACTTGACTTGCTGAAAATTGAGACACCGAGCCACAAACTACACAACATCCTTCTTCAGTCTCCTCCACCAATAATGCTGCCTCGAATCCTGATACATCTTCGCGGCACCCGGATGGATGGAATACCACGAACTATGAGCCTCTGCTAGAATCAAATCTCGAAGCCCATCTACATTAGGCATGCAAATCCGACCATGCATACTCATGACCCCGTCATCACCAATAATCACATCCCTGGGATCACCGCGACAGACCCTGTCTGAAAAACAAGCAAATATGGATCATCATACTGGCGTGCTCTAATCTGATCGTAAAGAGAAGACCTGGTGGCTAGTCAAGCCAACACCCGCGGGGGATATGATAGATCCAATCTCACCAATTGACCTACTAAGGCCTGAACATCAAGAGCTAATGGCCGCTCTGCTACTGGAAGGTAAGATAAACTCCCCAAACTCTCTGCTCTGCGACTCAAGGCATCAACCACTACATTGGCCTTCGCCGGATGATATAATATAGTGAGGTCATAATCCTTGAAGAGCTCTAACCATCTCCTCTGACGCAAATTCAAGTCCTTCTGCCTCAGCAGATACTGCAAACTGCGATGATCAGTGAAAATCTCACACTGCACTCCATACAAATAATGTTGCCAAATCTTCAAAGCATGAACAATGGCAGCCAACTCAAGATCGTGCACTGAATAATTCTTCTCATGCACCTTCAACTTCTTGGACGTGTAGGCAATCACCCTAGCGTCCTGCATCAATATCGCTCCCAAGCCAACTCAAGAAGCATCACAATAAACTGTGTAAGAACCTGAACCAACAGTCAAAACCAGTACTGGAGCTGTAGTCAATGCTGACTTGAGCTTCTGAAAGCTCTCCTCGCACTCATCAGACCATCTGAATAGAGCACCCTTCTGGGTCAATCTGGTCAAAGGATAAGCAATCGAAGAGAATCCCTCCACAAAGCGACGGTAATATCTCGCCAAACCAAGGAAAATCCTAATCTCTGTAGCTGAGGACGGTCTGGGGCAACTCTGCACTGCCTCTATCTTCTTTGGATCAACCTGAATCAACTCTGCACTGCCTCTGTAGCTGAGGACGGCCTGGGCCAACTCTGCACTGCCTCTATCTTCTTTGGATCAAACCGAATCCCCTCACTAGACACCACGTGCCCCAAGAAAGCTACCGATCCCAGCCAAAACTCACACTTGGAGAATTTCGCATAAAGTTTCTCCTCCCTCAATCTCTGTAACACAACTCTCTAATGCTTAGCATGCTCTTCCTGGCTACAGGAATAAACCAGGATGTCATCAATGAACACAATGACGAAGGAATCAAGATAAGGATGAAACACGCCGTTCATCAATTTCATGAAAGAAACTGGGGCATTAGTCAGTCCAAATAACATAACCAATAACTCATAATAACTATATCTGGTCCTGAAAGCAGTCCTCCGAATATCAGAATCCCGAATCCTCAAATGATGATACCTTGATCTCAAATAAATCTTGGAAAACACTCTGGCTCCCTAAAGCTGGTCAAATAAATCATCAATGCGGGGCAAGGGATACAGGTTTTTCACCGTAACCCTATTCAACGGCCGATAGTCAATACACATACGCATGGACCCATCCGTCTTCTTCACGAACAACACCGGTGCACCCCAAGGTGACACCTTGGGCCGAAGAGTTCCTGAAGCTGCTCCTTAATTTCCTTTAGCTCTGCTAGTGCTATACGATATGGTGGAGTAGAAATAGGCTGAGTGCCTGGCACCAGGTCAATACCAAAATCAATATCCCTATCAGGTGGCATGCCTGGAAGGTCTGCAGGAAACACCTTCGGAAAATCACGGACCACAGGAACTGAATCAATAGTGGGAGTCTCACCACCAACATCCCTCACAAAGGCCAAATAAGATAAACACCCCTTTTCAACCATGCGCCGAGCCTTCAGGTAAGAAATCACCCTGCTAGGCATATACTCGGAAGAACCTCTCCACTCAACCCTCGGACACCCCAGCATAGCTAAGGTCACGGTCTTAGCGTGACAATCAAGAACAACATGGCACAGAGATAACCAATCCATACCCAAAATCACGTCAAAATCGACCATGCTGAGTAACAGTAGGTCCACTCGGGTCTCCAGACCCCCAATAGATATGGTGCACGACCGATACACACGGTCCACAACAACAATATCGCCCACCGGAGTCGACACATGAATAGAGGTGACTAGAGACTCACGGGGGATGCCTAGAAAACCAGCAAAATATGAAGAAACATAGGAATATGTGGAACCAGGGTCAAATAAAGCCAAGGCATCACGGCAACATACTGAAACAATACCTGCAATCGCGACATCAGAGGCCATAGAATCCGGCCTGGCTAGAAATGCATACATACGAGCCTGACCTCCCCCTGCTCAACCTCCCCATCTAGGGTGGCCTCTGACTGACTGAGCACCACCCCTAGCTACCTGGGCGGGTGGTGAAGTGATTGGAGCTGAAGTTGAGGGCTGGCCCCTCTACTGAGAAGATCCTTCGGGTCGGCGGGGACACAGTCTCCACCCGTGCCTGAACTCTCCACACTCAAAACAACTACCTGGAGCTGGAGGCGGGGACTGATAGAAACCCCTAGCACCTGTACGGCCACTGGAAGACTCCTGTATAGATGAACCCTGAACTGGAGGTACTCGAGCTACACTTTGAGCTGGGAGGGCACCAAATGAAGTACGGCCTGACTGAGAACCACGGGGACCCTACCCCGAAGATCCACCACTATATGCTGGGCGGCCTGACTGAGGAGGCTTGAATAAACGTCCCCTACGCTGCTGAAACTGTCCCCTGAAGGGAGCACCACCGGAACTGCCCTAACCACGAGGCATGTTGTCCTCCCTCTCCTCCCGCCCCTGGCGGCGAACAGACTCAATATCTTGAGCTATGTCAACAACCTGCTCGAATGAAGCACCCGTACACTCTCCCGAGTCATAAACAACCGAAGCTGATAAAAAAGACCATCTACAAACCTCCTCATCCTCTCCCTATCAGTAGGGATAATCCTAGAAGCATGCCTAACCAACTCGGAAAATCTCATCTCGTACTGAGTGACTGATAACTCTCCCTGGCGCAGCTGCTCAAACTGCCTACGCTGCTCCTCTCTGTGAGACTGAGGAACATACTTCTCCAAAAAGATCGTGAAGAACTGCTTCCATGTAAAAGGTACTGAACCAACCGGTCTATGCCTCTCGAATGACTCCCACCAGGTAAAGGCAGCACCCACAAAATAAAATGTAACAAACGAGACCCCACTGGTCTCCAGAATACACGCGATGTGCAGTATCCTCTAGCACCTATCTAGAAATCCCTGAGCATCCTCGCCCTCTGTACCGCTGAAAGTCAGAGGCTGAAGTCTGTTGAATCTCTCCAACTTGCGCTGCTCGTCCTCAGGCATAGCAGGGACCACATAATCCAGAACTGGAGCAGTTGGCTGAGCTGGGGCTGCTCCCGGTGCCTGAATACCCTGTGCAGCCTGCTCAGGTGCTCGGGCAGCTGGAGTCTGATTGCCTCCCCCGGCCTGAGCTGTGGTGGCAGAAGAAGACATGGCAATGANTTCGAAATAACCATAGGCACTGCTGGTGCCTGAGCCTGTCCCGCTGAGACACCATCGGCGGGAACCTGATCATGATCGATAGGGGGATCCGGAGGTAATGCTCCGGCTGCTGCGCGGGCCAGCCCCCTATCTCTACTATGGCCTCGACTGCGACCTCGACCCCTCAGTGGTCTAGGCGGTGACTGGTCACCTAATCGGTATGGCGTGTCCTCACCATATGTGAGAGAATGAAACAACGTAAGTTCAGATTTTCGAGAATCAATAGATCAGCACGAAGGAGTTCAATAAAGATAGAATGTTTCCCAAAAGTTCGACAGCCTCTCGAAGTTAAGTACAGATGTCTCCGTACCGATCTGCAAGACTCTACTAAACTTGCTCATGATCGTTGAGTCCTATGTAACCTAGGGATCTGATACCAGACTGTCACGACCCCAAATCCTAACCAGTCGTGATGGCGCCTATTGTGGAACTAGGCTAGCCGACTACCACGTGTTCTCAATTTCTTTTGAAAATCACATTTAAGTTTCAAGCAATTCATAACAATATATAGAAAACTTCTTAATAATAGGCAAACTTTATACAATACTGCCATCCCCAAAACCCGGAGCCAACATGTCGTGAGCATCTAGTGAAATAATCCAAAATAAACTATTATAATACAAAACTCCGAATCAAAACTAATACAACAGGAAGGGAAAACAGAGATGCTACGAACGGTGAACAACTACCTCTATATCCCACGATCCGGCTCCACTACGATGTATATTTTGTACCTTTTAGAGTGACGTAAGGTCGATATTCTCCGTACACGTTATTAGGACTAACTTTTCATCAAGATTATTATAAGAATCAAGAAGTACCAACAACATTGATAACATAAGAATAAGAGAAGAAACCTCAACATCTATATTTCCATAAGAAGGGAAACAATGTAAGTACTGCTAGCTTCTAATAGTAGAGTATATTTGGAAGCTCGTTGATTGCATTATGTATAATCATATTCGTGCAAAATAAGGAAAAGGATAGCCTAACATACCTTATATATATATACTTCCCAACCTCAAACTATGCAAATGTCATGACTCCTTAATCTACAATAAGAGAAACGACACTATCGTTATCGTTTAAGCATTGTAACTATTATGTATCGACCGTAACTTATTTTACGATGAAATGGACAACACCTCCCCTATATATATGACTTCATACAAGTCAAAACAATCACCAAACAGCCCAACACACTGCAATCTCTTCATACACAAAACGACCACCGTAGTAGTGTCAAACGACCCTGAACTGTTAGGACGAACGACCAGCTCACCACCCTAAATATATATGGTGTTTATCCACGCCCTTATTCCTATAAAACTCCACAAAACAGTAGTAAAACACGCAGCCAACAGCAACACAAAACAGTCCACAGAACAGTCCGCTATAAGTGAAGAACTCGAACTCACGGCTTCTAATCATTGTCCCATGAGTTCTTACAAATATAGAACGAATTACCATGAATTTACAGCATAAAAAATTGATGAAATAGATCAGTAAACTTACCTTACTTGTTGGATAACTCATACTTTATCTTGATTCTTCAAACTCTAGGTTTTACACTCAATTAGAACTTGAAAGAGAGAAAATTAATTAGGGTTTGTAGATAATTTTTTGGAGGAAGTTTGTAGGGGTTTAGGTCTGGTTATTTGTGATATATAATGAGGGTTATATTTCAGGATATAAGGCTTTAAATGCGATCTTTGGCCGACCCGAAATTTCCTCTTTTTGGGCTCTCATTTAACCAAGTAGGTGACACAACTACTTGTCACCCAACTTCCTGTGCAGTCTCGCAACAATACATATATCTCTCTACTTCGATGTTGTATTGATAAATGGTTTAATGATTTAGAAACTAGACTCATAGATATTCAATTTGGTGGGTAGATAACCCCGTAATTCCAAGTAAATTGGTAGAAAATCTTAGTAACATTTGACCTAAAGTTTAAATAAAATTATGAACATAAGTTGTGACAACTTTTGTCGACTTTGTTTCATAACTCGTTTAACTTCAATATTTATGATACAGATATTATATGATTCAAATACCTTAAAACACGAACTCCTGATAATATTAAGGACCCCTAGGTTTACACAAAAATACGGGTTACAACATCCTTAATTCGTTTAACTTCTAACACTTCTAAATCACCCTTAAACACTCTTGTATCATTTAAGACAAACAAGATTAACTTGTTATTGTCTCAAAGATAATCTCTTCTGAGGTTTACATCGAATAACTTATGGCATGAACCAAAGTACGTGAATATGGGTTGTAACACGAGTATCTTCATATTTCAGGATATTGGGAATGTGCTGAAGATGTACTTGGTGGAAGCCAAGAAATCCTAAGTAAAACAAAGATTTATGATTTTTTCTATGCCTCATATTTCACTTATGATCGTAACTCGAACATCTTGCAAGCATTTTTTGAGGCTTGGTTCCTTAAGACGAACATGCTTCTTACATCAGCCAAGGAACAGTCTATCTCTCAGGATAGGGAGTTGCGAGGTACTTCGACGAGAAGGATGCAAGAAAACGCATCCATAATAGGGAGGATATAGTTTGGACACCAACAATGTTATCCAATTATCGTCCTTATTATTATGTGGATAACAATGACCCTCAAGAGTTGGAGTCAAATTATTTCATGAGCTTACGTTTTTATTACCCTCCTTTGAGGTATGATAACTCATTCATCATCGAGCCATATAGACCGCATCAATTTGGTCGTCAATATGGGTGCTACCAGAACGTCCCCGATTTCTTAGAGAATGATATTTGTTGCGCCTCTCTAGATGAAGGACTCAGATTTGGAGGATTCACACACTATATTGGTCTATTTCACGTGCGGCTTTCCCCTAACGGGAGATCCCGTGGGGAAGCGGGTGTTCTTATGCTTAGATAATTTCTATGGAACTTGATCCCCTTCTTTGATGGACCCAATATCTCAAACACGGAAGTCCATATAGTTGATTTTCCAAGTCGATCAAAGGCAGAAGGCTTGTTAGAAGTTGCATATTCACTTTCTATAGTGATATAGCTCTTTCTGCCCACTTTAACTTGTTCTTTCAATTTTCTATTACCGCTACCCAGATATTACTTGTTATTAAACAATGATGCTAGCTTAGACCTCGTTCTCATGACTGATTCTTGTTTGATTTTTCATTAATTTGTGGCAGACCTTCTTTGTTTTTATCGTAGTAAACTTGATATATTACTATGTTTATACCTTTGTGAATCAACTGGAACACATGAAGTAGAAAGCCAGATTACATTCTCCAATTCTTCTAAATTCTCATCATAACCGTTTAAAAGAAAACTGCCTCTAGAAAATGAAATGTAGACATGTCAATTAGCTATCCGTAAACAACATCTCCCCCATGCCCTAAAAAATATGGTTGGATGAAAGCAGTTTTGTTGTTCATAATAAGTCGATTTGCAGGTTCTTGGTGGTGTGTCCGATGTTCAATCAATCTCAACTTCAAATTTTTATCATGCTTCTTTAGAAATTTAAGCAGATGATAGTATCATTTTTGTACTTGTCCGAAACAAAAGGGTAGCAATTTAGTCTCAGGTCCTATTTAACTTTCGTTTTTGCTTGCCTATTTGCATAAACTGCTTCGAGCTTTAGCACTCTTTGCAGGTTCTATCATTTTGATGCGCCAGTATGGTGATCTCATGGCTATCTGAAGAGCCATGGAGATACATTCTCAAGGTCACGTTCCCAGTTTGACGAGGACCTAAAATCTCTGATCACCCTCTTTTCTAAGTATGAAAGAAATCCTATGTAAAAAAATAGGTTATTGTTTTTGATATTGGATTTCCTCAAATCTCATTTATGGAGTCTATTCTGTTGATAGTCACTTTTTATTCTAAATTTTCATTTTTATCAGCCATCTATTACTTGAATTCTTTTTTTGTACTAATTATTATCAATTAGCAGATTGCTTTCAGTGCTGTAGGCGTAAAAGAGAGAGCCTTTTGTTTAATTGTGCAAAAGAGTTGGAAAGACTGCAACTAGAAAAATATCTATTTCAGAGCTTTTTTTCAAATTGTATTTTTAAATATGTATCTATTTTTACATTTTAACCATTTTGGAAGATTTTGAAAAGAAAATCTTCGACTCACAAAAACAACTTTAGAGTAGTTTTTGAAGTTTTATTCTCACAAAACATCAAATTCCTTTCAAATAAAATGAATGTTCAAACACAATATCTAACTTTCAAAAATTATTTTTCCTATGTTGTTACGCACGTCTCTAATTTTACATGTTAGCCGAATTAGTGTACTTTATGATTTTACCTACTTCTTCCTCATTAGAAATAGAAAAAAGGTTAAACAAGACGTTTAATTTTCATTAGACCTATTTCTTAATTTGTGTTTCAAGTGATATTCCAAACATAAAAGATTATATATATATAAAAGCTAAAAAGAGTTAATGGAACAAACCAGTTCTAGTCCCGGTCCATTCCAAAGGACAACTCAGCAACATACAATAATACTAGCACCGGAAATGTACTTAGAAGAAGAGTATATAGAACATGACAAGAAATACAGATAGAAAATATAAGATCAGCATGTAATGTTTAGTTTTAAAAGAAACAATGTTTATATTAAATCTATGATAATTTTTGAACATAAAAGACGAGAAAAGTTGAATAGGATGTGATTTTATTTTTACATTACTAATAAAGATTATAGGAGTATGTAACTTTATATTTTTTGAACAAGACAATTTTAACCGTTTAAATTATTTTTCTACTTCAAAGATGTATTTGAATCATGAGTATAAGTGAATACATGACTTGTACCCAAGAATATATAATTTATGAAACATTCCAGAAATATTGTAAGTGACATATCGCAGTCCAAAACGTGTAGGAATTGAAGAGGATAGGGAAGATTTTAAGGTAGTGTGGAAAGTAATAGTTACCCTCTTTGTATGAGTTAAATGACAACAAGAAACCGGGGCAGATTCATAGGGTAAAATTGTTTAACCAAAGAATTATACCCTTTAACTAAAACTTATTTTTAAGATGAATACGGGTTACTGATAATCAAGATAATGGGAAAAATGAATAATAGACAATATTACAGAAATAAAATATTGAAGTTGATTGAATTCGAGAATCAGATGCCTTTACAAACTGTATTCCCCTCCCTTGTATAGGAGATTCTTATAAAGTACGACTCTTGCTACGATTACTCATTAATGAGTAATTATGACATTAATGAGGCGTTACAAATGATAACGGTAATAGGGGTTCAGTTACATAACGTTCGAGTAATCAATTGTGGGTCCTTGAATCTGCCCGTATCTTTGTCTAGATTCATTCTGACCGTGCCTCTCTCCCGTTTTGATAAAGTTGAATTTCCCGTGGCTGATAAATTCGTGGGTTTACTGAACCGTGCCTATTTGTACCGTACCTCTTCAAAGAGTTACATCCAGATGTCGTGTTTTCCTGTGTCCATGTGACTTTCTGAGTTGTCAAAAGCTGGCTTACGTGTGAAACGCTTTTTTACCAATACAGATAGTCCCCCCACTTACCATATATTTAACGATTAATATTTGGTAAGTGGATATTCATTTATGGTGGGAATATTTTGCTGTTGCTTTTCCTTGAATCATTGTATCCTTCTCTGCACCATAGGCGTTCTTTGTCACTTCCATTTAGTGCTCATACCACGTGTCCTTTTTGGATTGGTTATGTATTTACTCAGCACCTTTTAGGGCTTTTTGCGGCTGGGCCAGTCTCGAAGTGACATCTTCAATTATGACTTTTCATCATTATTTTCCTTTTTCTTCATGTTTGACGGTTGTCTTCAAGTATAAATACATGTTTTCTTTTCTTTGCTTCCACGAAACACTTTTCTAACTTTGTCTTTTGTAAAGAACTTTCTTCTTTGCCTTTGTAAACATGTCTTCTTCAAACCAACCTCAAAGAGTAATAGATATTGAAAGCTTAGCGCCAACTTCTGCTCCGACTAGGAGTCGAAGGGGTGGTAGACTTAGAAGTCTAGGATCCACTCCTTCGAGGGGATCTTCTTCTTCTCAGATAGTTCCTTCTTCTTCCACTAGATCTCCAATTTCTCTGAGATTTAGGGTTNAAATCTTCTTCTCTTGATAGTGTAGAATGATATCCAACCTTTATAACTGAGGGTAAGATTTCCCTTGTTCTAAGGGAGTGCTTCTGGAAATCTGACATTCCTGTCTATATTCCGAATAGTAATCAAAGAAATACGTCTTACAAGACGGGATATTCTTTTGTTTATACGTATCCTTTCACTTTAGGGTTTAGACCCCCCATTGACCCAGTTATAATTGAGTTTTGCCATTTTTTCAATATCTGCTTAGGACAAGTTGGCCCGCTTGTGTGGCGAGTTGTCGCATGTCTTAGGAGTTTGGCTTCTTTAGCCTCGGTTCCTTTTACCTTCAACCATCTTATTCACCTCTACTCTCCTACCTTATTTCGTGAAGGGGTTTTTACTCTGACTGCTAGAAGCAAAAGAGTGTTGGTAACCCCTGGAGATGATAAGGATAGGGGTTGGTACCTCCGGTATGTTGCTGTACCCACTGCTGGTTTAGTGGGTGAAGAAAATCTTCCCTTCCCTGAGAAGTGGAATCGCGCACGTGAGTATGCTTTAGCTCACATTTACTTTTTCTTGTTTTGACTTGAGATGTTTTATTTAACCCCGTGCCTATTTTTTCTTCTTTCAGCAATCATGAATACTGTTGAGAATGTCTCCGGTATTCGTGATTAGGTAGAAAAACATTTGTATGTTGCTCCTTCTGAAGAAAGATCTTGGAACTACCTTGCTGGGAGGTACGGTTGGCAAGTAAAGACGCACAGTAAGTGAAGCTTTTGTTCCTGCTTCTTTCCTTACTCGAGTCTTTTTTTTTGTCGTTTAAATTTTTTCCCTTATTAATAGGGTTCTCTGCTCGTGGGGTGTCTGCTTTCTCTATCCCGAAGATGTCCTTGGCTCAAGCCCAGGAAATTATCGTTGGTTCATCTTCCTCGAAGAGGAAGATTAGTGAATCTCGTTCCATAGAGGAAGAGGAAGAGGGTGCTTTAGTGCACAGGCCACAAAGAAGGCGAATGATTTTAGATGATGAGCCTACTGCCTCAACCTTGCCTCCCGTGTTTTTGATTGAGCCCCCTGTCTTTTATGATGTTCCACATTCCCCTATTCACGGTGAGCCTGTAACTTCTTCAACTCTTTAACTTTCCGTTCCTGCTCCTTTGCCTGTGGCTTCTCCAGCTCCTCAACCTTCCATGCTTGTTGATGTTCCATCTCTGCCTGCTTCCATGCCTTCCGTTAGGGAAGTAGGGTCTTCCAGCAGAGAGATGCGGCAGGTGGTAATAGAGGTTCCAGCTGAGGGAAACCTTTTCAAGAAGACGGGTGAGCCTGAAGTGTGGCTCAAGCCTTTAATAGGTCCCGCTGAGAAAGCAAAGCTAGCTAGCCACGGTGCTCTTACATGGGCAAATGAGGTCGTGCATACTTCTTTGAAGGTATGGTGTAAGTTATCCTCTTTCACTCTCGTATATGAAATTTACCATATCTAACTGGTTTATTTCATGTAGATTAACCTCATGGGCATGGAGCTTATGAAAAGGATTTCAAACACAGACCAAGAGACAAGAGAGTTTTAGGCAGAAGTTGATAATTGGAAAGAACAGTATGGTAGCCTAAGGATTGACATGGACGCTTTAGAATAGGAGATGTGTACCTTGAAGCGGCAGATGAGACTTACGGCAGCAGAACTAGTAGTGGAGCGGGCTTCTTGCAGTCAACCTGACAAAGACAAGAGTGTTCTGGAGTCTTCGTTCGCGGAGCAGCTGTCCTGTGCCTCAGAGGAGATTAGAGACTTAAAGAACTTGCTAGGGCAGAAGGAAGAATACTCAGGCGAGCTCGTGCAATAACTCACTCATACTCAAGAAGATCTTCGAAGGGCTTTAGAGAAAGATCAAACTTTAGAGCAGTCGATTGTTCCATTAAGGGCCGCTCATGAAGCTGCGGAGGCGGATAAGGACGGGTTGAGGGCTGAGCTTCAAGTGTGGGAAAAAGATTACGAGGATTTGGAAGAGGTGGCTGCTATTGATGTGATCTGGGCGCATATGTATTCTCGCCTTGATACATTGATGGAGATGAGTCAAGAGGTTTTTGACTTTAGTGCTGAAATAGCCATAACTAAGGAAGCCATGGAGAAGGCTCAACAAGGCCATAACCTCTCTTCACCTGATGGTAGGATTCCAGCCGCTCATTCTTCCTCTTCATCCTCGGTTGCTCCCGCTCCTTCTGCCTCTGAAGCCAACCCCTCTCTTTGAAAAGATCTAGTTGGTTTATCCCTTTTTTCTTTTTCTTTGTATCAATTGGTGGTTACCCCCAGCGCCATTGGGGGTAAATTTGGATTTTCTTTAAGTCCCCAAATGACAACTTAGGGGCACCACAATGTAAATATAAAAATCTTATACGGCTAAGTATAAGTTAATACTTAGTTTTAGCCATTTTTAATATATAAATGTTAGTTCGACTTTTGTTGAGTTTTTGTTTAACTCTTTAAGTCTTTTGCATGCTTTATTTTTTGAGATTTTAGTTTTACCTTCGAGTTTTGCATGTGTAATGCTTTAGACTACTCGCACCTTTTTTATAATAGGCACGGTGTCATTAAATGTGTGCCTTTTTGTAATAGGCATAGTTTATGGAAGAGTGCCCTTTATAATTGACATGAAGAAGACGTCACAACTTCATGATAATGCAATAGAGTGAAAGGAATTTTACACATGTTTAATAATGTTTCCAAGGAAAGTTTTTGTGTTTTAACTTCCATGACATTTTACACGTGTTTAGTTATCATATAAACTCACGCTTGCAACTGTTTTTGTTTAGCAGATATAATTTTATTTCGTAACTATTTTTTATAGGTAACAGTTTTTAGATATTAATACAAGGAAATAAATGTTTTTCACTAGTAACATTTTTTATAAAGATTGGGGTTTTTACCCGCAACTGTTTTGGGAACAGTTTTTTAATAAGTACGAGGGAAATGTTTTCTTATTCGTAACTGTTTTTATTTGATAACAGTTTCTTGAAAAAATACAAGGGTTTAGATCTTTCATCCATAACTGCTTTATTCGAGAACAGTTTTTGGAATGAGTATATTGATGGTGACTTTTTACCCCTAACTGTTTTTGTTACAACAGTTTTGAATAAGTATAAAGATGTACATTTCTTTCTCGTGACAAACATTTTGCCTTTCAACCTGAATATGTTCGAAGGTTTTTGCTTTTTGCATTAGGCTTTGTATTTGGATGGCTCTTTTGATTTCTTTCAATTCTGCTCGTGTCACTTGTCTCATTGGGTAGATGGGTCTTTAGGCTCGAGCTTTTGACTTTCTGATAGTCTTCTTTGCTTCGTCTTAACCTTCCATAATGTATCGTCCCCCAAGTCTTTGAGCTTTGAAGAATGAAATCTCGAGCAGTTGATTATTCCTTTCCTTGTGGTCCTTTTCCTGAAAAGGAAAAACAATCCAGACTCGAAGGTATATAGTTTTTTAGATGATGACTACTTAATCCCTTTTAAAACGTCCATCAGAAAGTGTAACCCTAGACCGGGAATTGTGTTATTTCCTCATGTCTTTGAAGGTCTAATATCTCATTTGGTGATGGGGTAGCTTTGTTCCTATCATCTAAAAAAGTTAGTAAAATTTTTAAATGTTCAAGATAAAATCGAACGTGTGATACCTCACGGGAGGTATTCTTTTCTTTTTAGAAGTAATACTTCTTTAGATGGATGGCGTTCCAGCTTTTTGGTAGAACTCTACCGTCCATAGCTTCCAACTCATAGGCGCCTTTTCCAACTATTCCTCGGATTTTGTAAGGTCCTTCCCAGTTTGGATTTAGCTTTCCTGCACCTGCTTCTTTTGTTGATTGAAAAACTTTTTTGAGGATGAAGTCCCAATTTTAAAGTACCTGAGATGAGCTTTACGGTTGTAATAATGCTCTATGATTTATTTTTTAGCTACCATATGTATCAATGCTGCTTCTCTCCGTGGTTCGAGCAGGTCCAGGTTGGTCTTTAATTCATCGATGTTTTCACCTTCCATGGCTGTCGAGAGCCTTATACTTGGTTTGCCAATCTCTATAGGTATTAAGTCTTCTGAGCCATAAACAAGTGCGAACAGAGTTTCTCCCGTGGCTATTTTTGAAGTCGTTCTGTATGCCCATAGTACCGTTGGTAACTCATCAGGCCAGTTTCCTTTGGCTTTATCCAGCCGGTTTTTCAGATTGTTGATGATTACCTTATTTGTTGATTAAGTTTGACCATTAGCCACGGGGTGTTAAGGGGTTGAGGTGATCCGCTTGATTTGCCAACTTTCAAAGAATTCTGTGATTTACGAGCCTGTGAATTGTGGGCCATTATCACACACGGTCTCCTTTAGTATTCCAAAGCGGCATATTATGTTTCGCCATAAGAAGCTTTTAACTTCCTTTTCTCGCACTTGTTTGAACGCTTCTACCTCTACCCATTTTCTAAAATAGTCGGCTAGTACGAGTAAAAATCATACCTATCCTTTAGCTGTGGGAAGAGTTCCTACTATGTCCATACCACATTTCATGAAAGGCCATGGGGATATTATTGGATGTAATAATTCCGTTGGTCGATGCATGTTATTGGCAAACCTTTGGCATCTGTCAAATTTGGATACGAAATCCTCGGCTTCTTCTTCCATCTTAGGCTAGTAGTATCCGGCTCTGATTAGTGTTTTCACTAAGGATCTAGCCCCTGAGTGATTCCCACAGTGTCCTTCATGGACTTCTTTCATCACAAATTCGGTTTGGTTAGGTCCAAGGCATTTAGCTAGGGGTCCCCCGAACATCTTGCGATAAAGTAAGTTGCGAATAAGGAAGTACCGTGCAGCTTTGCGGCGTAGTGCTTGAGCTGCTTTGTTGTCTTCAGGTACGGTTCGATTCTGCAAAAAATTAAGAATTTCGTTTCTCCAGTCCCAGGTTAGGTTGTTGAAAGGTACCTCATTCCTGTCCTGGTCTATTATTGAATGAAATAGTTGAATGACAATTGTATTGTATTTGTTCGTTACTTCCGTGACTGCTGCGAGGTTAGCTAATGCATCTGCCTCTTCATTTTCTTCTCTAGGTATTTGCACTACTTTCTATGTTTTGAATTGTCTCACGAGCTCTCGTGCTCTTTCAGGATACTGTTGCATTCTAGTCTCTCGAGCAACGTAAGTCCCCTGTATCTGATTTACTACCAGTTGGGAATCGTTGTTGACCATAATTTGCTCGATTGAGAGCTCCTGTGCAAGTTCATGACTTGCAATAACAACTTCTTACTCTGTTTCATTGTTAGTGATAGGATAACACTTTATAGCTTGTCGTGTCTTTTAACCCGTGGGTGATATCAAGATTATGCCTAAGCCGGCGCCTTTTATATTTGAAGAACCATCGGTGAACACGGTCCACAGGCCTGGATTAACACCGTTAAAGAGTTGTAACTCTTTTTCTACTTCATATACAATGCCATTACTAAAGTCACCAACAAAATCAGCTAGTATTTGAGACTTAATTGTAGTCCTAGGATGATAAATTATCTCATGCTCACTTAATTCTATGGCCCATTTGGCTAATCTTCCTGACATTTCTTGTTTATGCAGAATATTTCTTAAAGGATATGAGGTGACAACAGTGATTGGGTGACATTGAAAATAGGGTCGTAATTTTCTAGGTTCCATTATTAAAGCTAAATCTAAGTTTTCCAGATGTGGATATCTAGTCTCAGCATCTAGCAAAGATTTACTTACATAATAGATAGGTGATTGTTTAACTTTCTCTTCTATTACTAATACTGCACTTACAGCAATTTCTGAGACAACCATGTAGATGTACAATCGTACCTCTTCTTTTGGCTTTGAAAGTAGTGGTGGTTTGGATAGATAAATATCTAGGTTCTTGAGGGCTTGCTGACATTCTTCAGTCCATTAGAACTGATTCTATTTTTTGAGAACTGAGAACAATTTAAAAACTTTTTCGGAAGATCTTGAAATTAACCTCCTGAAAGTTGCTATTCTTCCTGTCAGTCTTTGAACCTCATTTTTATTTGTTAAAACATCAGGTATTTCCACTATGGCTTTAATTTGAGCGGGATTTACCTCTATTTCTCTATTTGATACAAGGAAACCCAAAAGTTTGCCTGATTGCACTCCAAAAGTTCATTTCTGTGGTTTCAACTTCATATTATACCTGCGTAAAATATCAAAAGCAGTAGATAGGTGCTGGAAAGGGTCTTGTGCTTGTGTTGATTTTACCAACATGTCATCGATGTATACCTTCATCGTTTTTCCCAGATATTCTTGGAACATCTTGGTCACTAGCATTTGATAGGTGGCTCCAGCGTTTTTTAGGCCAAAGGGCATGACTTTATAACAATAAGTTCCCCTATTCGTGATAAAAGAGGTTTTTTCCTCGTCTAAAGGATCCATTTTAATCTTATTATAACTAGAATATGCATCTAGAAAGCTTAATAGTTCATGACCTACGGTAGCATCAATCATTATGAGGCAATGAGAATGAATCTTTGGGGCATGCTTTGTTTAAATCAGTATAATCTACGCATACTCTCCACTTGCCATTCTTTTTAGGTACTACCACAGTGTTTGCTAACAAGTTAGGGTACGTTACCTCTCGTATCGAATCAATCTTCAAGAGTTTCTGTACCTCTTCGTCGATCACTTGGTTCTTGAATGGTCCTTGCTTTATTTTNATAAAATATACAGAGATTACTAAATAAAGTAGGCCAATTATACAGTGCCACCAACCCCAAAACCCGGAGCCAAGCATGTCATGAACATCTAGAAGATAGTATAAGCCAAAATATACTATTATACTACAAAACCTACGACTAAAAACTAGATACAACAAGAAGGGAAAACAAAGATGTTGCGGACGCTGAACCGCTACCTCTATATCCCGCAATCCGGCTCCGCGGAATAAATGGCTAATGCTCGATATCTGCACATGAATCTGAACACAGGGATACAGGGAGTAATGTGAGTATGCCAACTTAGTAGTAATGAAAATAAATCAAGTCTAAGCGGCAAGGAAACACATAAAATCAATGCCATCTAAGCACAATATACACAACCTTACTTTCCAATAGTGTAAACATAGATATACGAAATCATCATGCCTTAAAACCTACTTCAGAAAAGTCCTTTAAAGAATGCATATTTTTTTTAACAACTTCAAACCGAAATATATAGTATGAAAATTAAAGTAGTAAAATCATAAGTAGCCCCTCGGGCAAAAACATGTATCATAATCAGCCCCTCGGGCATGCCTCACAGTCACTCAACACCTCACAATCACACAGCACCTCACGGTCACTCATGCCTCTCAATCGCTCGTCACTCGGCACTCAGCACTCGGTGCACTCACTGGGGGTGTGTACATACTCCGGAGGGGCTCCTTCAGCCCAAGTGCTAATATCACTCAACACCTCACCATCATTCAGCAGAACCACTCAAAAGGCCCCTCGGGCGAATTAGTAAAACAGGGTACTCGACCCAAAACATCATTTTAAATCTCAAAGTAGTGTAAATCAGGCTGAGTTTCCAAAAAAGTAAGCACAATGTGGCTGAGTGAAATCATCAACAAATAGTGAGGCAAAACAGCAGTAAAAAGCCCCCAAGGGGTCTAAATAGATCGGCACGAGGCCCCAAACACGGCTTATAGCCCAAATATTTCAACAATCTTAGAATATAATTTAACACAAGGTTTTGAGTAAAATATGAAACTCATTAGTTGCCGCGGAGAGGACCTAGTCCAATCCAAAAATCAGTACGCGCCACATATTCATCATCCGACATGTGCGCCATTCTAAAACCAGTGAGAAATATGTAGTCCGGGGTTCCATACCCTCAGGATAAGATATTTAACCATTACTTACCTCTACCGGGCCACAACACTAGTCCGCAATGCTCTTGCCCCTCAAACTGGCTCCCGATTGCTCTGGATCTAGGCAAAACAAGTTTAACATCATCAATATATATCAAAGGAACACAACCCAATCGAAAACTATCAAATTATAAAAGAATCTCGAAATTCAACCTAACCCGAGCCCGGGCCCACATTTCGGAATTCAATAATTTTCACATCACTAGAAACCTCATCCTCCCACGATTCTACTCATACTACAATCATCACAATCGAATCACAATTGCCTACCCAAAACCTCAAGAAAATTCCAATTCTCTACCCCTTCTTCCCAACCTTTTCCTACTTAAATCCTCAACTTCACAAGCCTAATCGGAACAAAATAGCATAGAAACGATGTTAATAACCCGAGAACTTACCTTCACTGGAGAACCATGAATTCCCTTCTTCAAATTGCCTTCAATCGCACCTGTGGACCCGCACCTGCGGTCCCAGGTGCGCACCTGCGGTCCCAGGTGCGCACCTGCGGTCCCAGGTGCGCACCTGCGGAATCCCACTTAACGGACCAATTTCGCACCTGCGGCCTATTCTCCGCACCTGCGACTTCGCAGGTGCTGCCATAATTTCGCACCTGTGAAAATTCCCCTGCCTAGCCTCTTTCGCACGTGCGCATGGCCCATCGCACCTGCGGCTACCCATCTATAGGTGCAGCCAACACAAGAAACTCACACCAGTAGCTATTTCTGCAATTTTTTCCAAGTCCAAAACTCCACCAACCATCCGAAATCAATCCCGAGCCCTTCAGGGCCTCAATCAAACATACCAAGACAATTCATAGAACTATTCCAACTTATTCGAGCCTTCGAAACACCAAAAATAATACGAAAACACCAAAAGTACATCAAGTTCAAGCCTATGAACTTTGAAACTTCCAAATTTGCCAATTATGCCGAAAGCAACCAAAACACCTCCGATTGACCTGAAATTTTGCAAACATATCCAAAATGACATTACGAACCTGCTCCAACTTCCAAAATCCCATTCCAACCCTGATAGCCTGTTTTCCAATGTCGATTGATAATCGCCAAAAACTAATTTTCGCCAATTAAAGCCTAATTCTACACCGGACATCACAAAAATATTCTAAACACACTCGTAAGTCCCAAATCACCTAACGAAGCTATCCGAGCCATAAAATCTGCATTCCGAGGTTGTTCACCAATAAGACAACTCTTAGTTGACTTTCTCAACTATTAGGCTACTTTAAGAGACTAATGGCTCAATTCTCACCATAACCACTCCGGACTCAAACCAACTGACCCAACACAACAAAAACATCCTAGCAATAACTAAAAATTCCAGAAATGGGGGAAACGGGGTAAATCTCACAGAACGACCGGCCGGGTCGTTACATCCTCCCCCTCTTAAACAAATGTTCGTCCTCGAACGGGTCTAGAAACATACCTGGAGTCTCGAATAAGTGAGGATATCTGTCCTGCATTTCCCACTCGGTCTCCCAGGTTGCATCCTCCAGCGGCTGCCCTCTCCACTGAATCTTCACCGAAATTAAATCCTTAGACCTCAGCTTCCTGACATGTCGACCCTAAATAGCCACTGGCTCTACCTCATTTGACATATCACCCTTGAGCTGAACCGTGATGAAGTCCAAATCATGAGACGGGTCACCAACATACTTCCGCAGCATCGAAGCATGGAATGCTGAATGAATACTCGAAAAACTGGGAGTCATGGAAAGCCTATAAGCCACCTCCCCAACCCCCTGAAGCACCTCAAATGGCCCAATGAACCTGGGACTCAGCTTCCCCCTCTTCCCGAATCTCATAACACCTTTCATGGGAGACACCTTCAGCAACACCTTATCCCCAACCATGAAAGACACATCTCGGACCTTCCGGTCCGCATAACTCTTCTGTCTAGACTGCGCCGTGTGAAGCTGCTCCTGAATAATCTTTTCCATACTCAATGCATCCTGAACCAAGTCTGTGCTCAGTAGCCTAGCCTCGCCTGTCTCAAACCAACCAACCGGAGATCTACACCTCCTACCATATAAAGCCTCATATGGAGCCATCTGGATACTCGACTGATAGTTGTTGTTATATGCAAACTCCGCCAGTGGCAGAAACTTGTCCCATGAACCAGCAAAGTCAATCACACAAGCACGCAACATATCCTCCAAAATCTGAATGGTACGCTCCAAATACACGTCAGTCTGAGGATGAAATGTTGTGCTCAACTCAACCTCAGTACCCAACTCTCTCTACACAGCTCTCCAAAATAGAGATGTGAACTGAGTGTCTCGGTCTGAAATGATAGAAACTGGAACCCCATGCAATCAGACAATCTCCCTGATATAAATCTCAGCTAACCTCTCTAAAGAATAAGTGGTACCAACAAGAATTAAGTGCGCGGGTACGTGGGAGTACAACTACGAAGTCCATGGTGATTCGCTCCCACTTCCACTCCGGAATATCAAATCTCTGAAGTAATTCACGTTGTCTTTGGTGCTCATACTTGACCTGCTGACAGTTGAGACACCGAGCCACAAACTCCACAATATCCTTCTTCATCCTCCTCCACCAATAATGCTGCCTCAAATCCTGATACATCTTCACGGCACCCGGATGGATGGAATACCGCGAACTATGAGCCTCTGCTAGAATGAAATCTCGAAGCCCATCTACATTGGGCACGCAAATCTGGCCTTGCATCCTCTTGACCCCATAATCACCAATAACCACATCCCTGGCATCATCGTGACAAACCTTGTCCTGAAGAACACGCAAATGTGGATCATCATTCAGGCGTGCTCTAATCTATTCGTAAAGAGAAGACCTGGAGGCTACACAAGGCAACACCCATGGAGGCTATGATAGATCCAATATCACCAACCGACTTGCTAAGGCGAGAACATCAAGGACTAATGGACGCTCTGCTACTGGAAAGTAGTCTAGACTCCCAAACTCTCTTCCATGCGACTCAAGGCATCGGCCACTACATTGGCTTTCCCCGGATGATATAAGATAGTGAGGTCATAATCCTTGAGAAGATCTAACCATCTCTTCTGACGCAAATTCAAGTCCTTCTGCCTCAGCAGATACTACAAAGTACGATGATCAGTGAACATCTCACACTACACTCCATACAAATAATGCCGCCAAATCTTCAAAGCATGAACAATGACAGCTAACTCAAGATTGTGCACTGGATAATTCTTCTCGTGCACCTTCAACTGCCTGGACATGTAGGCAATCACCCTACCTTCCTACATCAATACCGCTCCCAAACAAAATCTACAAGCATAAAATAGACTGTGTAAGAACCCGAACCAGTAGGAAAAACTAGTACCGGAGCTGTAGTCAATGCTAACTTGAGCTTCTGAAAGCTCTCCTCACACTTATCAGACCATCTAAATGGATCACCCTTCTAGGTCAAAGGCGAAGCAATAGAAGAAAATTCTTCCACAAAGTGACAATAATACCCCTCCAAACCAAGGAAACTCCTAATCTCTGTAGCTGAGGACGGTCTGGGCCAACTCTGCACTACCTCTACCTTCTTCGTATCAACCTGAATACCCTCACTAGACACCACGTGCCCCAAGAAAGATACCGAACCAAGCAAAAACTCACACTTGGAGAATTTCGCATAAAGCTTCTCCTCCCTCAACCTCTGTAACACAACTCTCAAATGGTGAGCATGCTCTTCCTGGCTACAAGAATAAACCTGGATGTCAGCAATGAACAAAATTATGAAATAATCAAGGTAAGGATGAAACACGCTGTTCATCAATTGCATGAACGCAACTGGGGCATTAGTCAGCCCAAAATACATAACCAAGAACTCATAATGACCATATCTGGTCCTGAAAGCAGTCTTCAGAATGTTAGAATCCCGAATCCTCAACTGATCATACCCTGACCTCAAATCAATAATGGAAAACACTCTGGCTCCCTGAAGCTGGTCAAACAAATCATTAATGCAGGGCAAGGGATACCGGTTCTTCACCGTAACCCTATTCAGCTGCTAATAATCAATACACATACGCATGGACCCATCATTCTTCTTCTCGAACAACACCGGTGCACCCCAAGGTGACACACTAGGCCGAATGAACCCCTTATCCAGGAGTTCCTGAAGCTGCTCCTTCAATTCCTTTATCTCCGCTGGTGCCATATGATAAGGTGGAATAAAAATAGGTTAAGTGCCTGACACCAAGTCAATACCAAAATCAATATCCATGTCAGGTGGCATGCCTGGCAGGTCTGCAGGAAACACATCTGGAAAGTCACGGACCACAGAAACTGAATCAGTAGCGGGAGTCCCACCACTAACATCCCTCACAAAGGCCAAATAAGATAAACACCCTTTCTCAA
>ML410421.1:548-16662 GCA_005239525.1 Nicotiana knightiana
ATTTCTCATTATTAACTGATTTCAACTTGTTGAGGATTTTGGTCGATTAATGAGAGTTAATTAAGTTGTTAAAATTAGTCAGTTTTCTTGTATTAAACATGTTTAAGTTTCACTTGACCCTAGGAGGAATCAGTTTGTTTGAGTTAATTGAATATGCCAATCTTAACCTAAAAGTTGAAATTTAAACTATGGTTAATTGGAAGTTAACATATAATTGAGACTAATCATAGGCATCAAAATCGAGGCCAAATCAAACGGCGACCTCAAACAATACACAAGCAGCAAAACTAATAGAGGTTGTTTTACTTACAAGCATTTCAACATATGAATTCAGGGATTTAATCAATGCATGTTTATTGACAGGATTTACCATCATAAAGATGTCTGGGGGATAGCAGAGAAAGGAAACTAAACACAAAAAAAAAAAAACCTAATGCTAATCTAGGTTATACAAACTACTAAACTTGAACAATAAATCATACACAAATAGTGATAAGACATAAGCTAGATACATTTGGGACTTTAAACAAAAAAAGAAAACATGAACTGGTATAGGAAAACAAAAAATCAGAAATAGTGATGTGATAAAGGAAAGCAGTGAGTAAATTACGGCCTATTCATGCTATTGATTAAGACATAACAGAAAATAAGTGAAGGATACCGGTTTGACGGGTTTGGACAAACTACGGCGACTAGCCGGAGTTTGGACGTACTACGGCGACCTCCAAAAGTGACCCTTACTCACATGAATCGACGGCTCTCGTCGAGAACCATCGACTCATGTAAGTTTGAGTCACAGAGTCGCTAGGGATCATCTTCTACATGTTCTAGGGTTTCGACCGTTTCCTAGATCCGAACTTACTCTTAACTGGGTGGTTATTTGGGGAAATTGATAGTGGGATGGGGTTAAGGGGAAAGAGAGGATTGTCTGGTGAAGTTTTGGTGCTATTTGGTTGAGCTCCGCCGCCGGTAGGCGATTTCTGGCCGGCGGAGCAAGGCGGAGGAAGGCGGAGATCGGCTGGTCTCTAGAGAGGTGAAAGACGGGGTGGAAAGAGGGTGTAGGGCTTCGAAGTGAACTGGGGGGTGGGGGGGAGCTTCGGACATTTATATGCTGGGAAATTAGGGAGTTCCCAGCCGTTAGATCAAAAGAGATCAACGGCTGGGATTTGTCATAATCTAAACGGGGTCGTTTTGGGATCAGGGGCTGGGGCAGGCCGGGTGTAAGGATTGGGCTGGGTTGAGCGAAGATGGCTTGGGCCTGGGCAATTTTGGCCCAGGTCTATTTAATTCATCCTACCAATTAGATTATCCTAAATTAAGACTAAACATGTAATAATTAGTTCTAACCCTAGTATTTGTTTAACTAATTAAAAATCATACCAATTTATTTACTCCTAGTTCAATTTCATAATTTTGTTAAAGGAAAAAGTAATTAAACCAAAAATTAAACATTAACCAATTTTATATCATGTAACTTATATTTTGCTATTATTTAAATAATAATTAAGAGTTATGCACCTAATTAAATTATTTACATGTTTAGAAGACGAATTCTAGCCGCGTAATGTAGCAAAATAAATTCATAAACAGTATTTAAAATTTAACAAAAATCCTTAAAACCAATTATTTTATTGAGATTTTTATAGGATTATATGATAAGTAAAATCACATGCTCACAACTGCCCCTCTTTGCCCGGAAACATGAAGATTTTTTCGGGCGAAGACAAAGTGAGCAGCAATAAACGACTCTTACCCATTCATATGTTCCATTGTGAAGCGTTTTGGAAAAGCTTGACCGAACCCTGCTTCAAAGGTTACCTACATATCCTTGGCTATAAAGGAATCAGGTCAGTGTAGTTCTGGATGTTTTGGTAGCTGGGACTATCGAGTAACTAGGGTTTCACTGGGGTTGCTGCTGTTACTGCTGCGGATCTCCTTGTTACACCCAAAGTAAACAAGATAATGGACTAAACTAGAGACCTATCAGTTACTAGTTACATGATTCCTATCTAGGACATGTTCTTTGAGTCTTGATCTACTGCTAGCTCGATCCTGCATCTTAAATGTTTATTAGCCGCAGGTGTTGGCTTCGTCTCTTCGCTTTTCGGACCAAGGCAGGATATACTGAACGGATGACTTCAATCTCGTTCAGAATAGTCCATATCCTCTCCGTATCACGCACTTTCGGATTCAATCTTCTCTTTCTTCTTTTGTTATGTTATTTTGGATCGAAACTTCTTCTTTTGGTCGTCTCGAATTTATTGTGA
Source organism: Nicotiana knightiana (assembly GCA_005239525.1). NCBI lineage: Eukaryota > Viridiplantae > Streptophyta > Magnoliopsida > Solanales > Solanaceae > Nicotiana > Nicotiana knightiana. The sequence continues at coordinate 2,816 of ML410421.1, forward strand.
CCTGCGCAAAATCAAAGCAAACGAACGAAATTTTCTGCCCCAGTATTCACTAGGAAAATTCCGTGAGTTATTGTAATAAAATCTATGCTACTTTATTATTGAAAGCAATGAAAAGCCGGGAAGGGTGTGCCCGGATTTATTGGGGATACCTTTATGCCTAAAGGTAAAATCAACTAGGGGTTGGAGACCCCATGTTGGACAAGATCGACAGGTTATGCTGTCGTCAAGAAAAAGATCACCAGGTTATGCCGGTGTCTGGAAGGGTCAACAGGTTATGTTGTCGTCATGAAAAGAAAAGATCACCAGGTTATGCCGGTGTCCGGGGAGGTCAACAGGTTACGCTGTTGCCTGAAAAAGAGATCACTGGGTTACGCCAGCGTCTGGAAGTGATCAACAGGTTATGCTGTTGTCAGGAGGATCACCGGGTTATGCCGGTGTTCGGGAGGTCAACAGGTTATGTTGTTGCCTGAAGAAGAGATCACTGGGTTATGCCAGTGTCTGAAGGGATCAACAGGTTATGCCGTTGTCAGAAGGATCACCGGGTTATGCCGGCGTCCGGGGATGTCAACAGGTTATGATGTTGCCTGAAAAAAAGATCACTGGGTTATGCCAGCGTCTGGGGGTGATCAACAGGTTATGTTGTCGTCAGAAGGATCACCGGGTTATGCTGGTGTCCGGGGAGGTCAACAGGTTATGCCGTTCCATGAAAAAGAGATCGCTGGGTTATGCAAGTGTCTGAAGTGATCAACAGGTTATGCTGTTATCAGAAGGATCACCGGGTTATGCCTGCGTCCGCGGATGTCAACAGGTTATTTTGTTGCCTGAAAAAGAGATCACTGGGTTATGCCAGCGTCTGGGGGTGATGAAAAGGTTATGTTGTTGTCAGAAGGATCACCGGGTTATGCCGGTGTCCGGGGAGGTCAACAGGTTATGCTGTTGCCTGAAAAAGAGATCACTGGGTTATGCCAGTGTCTGAAATGATCAACAGGTTATGCTGTTGTCAAAAGGATCACCGGGTTATGCCGGTGTCTGGGGAGGTCAACAGGTTATGTCATTGCCTGAAAAAGAGATCACTGGGTTATGCCAGTGTCTGGAAGTGATCAAAAGGTTATGCTGTTGTCAGAAGGATCACCGGTTTATGCCGGTGTCCGGGGAGGTCAATAGGTTATGCCGTTGCCTGAAAAAGAGATCGCTGGGTTATGCCAGTGTCTGCTTGGGTGCAAGACCCTATGTTGGCATAAACTGAAGACTGGGATATCCTTGGTTGGAAAATGTTCGACCAAGGGTTAAAGATCCTATGCTACTTTTAGGGTCGCACCACATTCAACTTCATTTCTTCTTCTTCTTTGTTTTTTTTATTTTTTATTTTTTTTATATGCGGGAAAAGATCTTTGGAGGAAACTTCCCTTTCTTTGGAGTCAATGCTGCAGAGTTCCTTTTAGCTCTTGCGCGATTCCTTTTTATTGCATCTGCCTTTTGCACGGTTGCTTTTGCACCTGTTTCCTATTTCAAGCAAAGAACAATTTGTTAGTTTGAAACGGTGGTCGGTTTTGCGGCCTTGATTTTCAGCTGCTTGATCTCAGTTCTTTTTACCAATATCTCAACCAACTGCTTGCTTGTTCGCTTGCTGGGGATTGGGTTTCCTCTCTAATCCCGGGGCCTTGGCTTTCCAGATTTCACCGCGGCGATCGGTCACATGGGACCTGACATTTTATTTTGCCTTCGTAGGATTTTCACTTGCTTTTTCTTTTGGATTTTCGGAGTATTGGGGAGGAGTTTTGGCCCCTCAAATTCGCTGCGATGGTTAGTCATGTGGGACTTAACCTTTCCAACTTTGTTTCTCCTTTATTGGCTTTTCATTTCTGACTTCTCTTCCAACTGTAACTTTAGGTCATTTGGAATATTTCGGCTTCTCAAACCTTGCCAAGATGGTTAGCCACAAGGGGCTCAACCTTTCAACTTCAATTGCCTATATAGGCACTTCAATTCGATTTCCTCCTTCTAACGGCTTTGAGTTTGAATTATCGACTGCTTCGGTTAGTTGGGATCGATTCGATGTTCCTGACAAAGATGGGTGCCGTTTGCATATCAGCCCGTGTCAAACGAAAGCCCTGTAAATCAGTCTTGCAATCTTTTCTTTGCCTTAGTTTCGGGACAGAGTTAGACCGAAAAGGATTCAAAAGAAAAGTAAATGACAGAATGGACAACGAATTTAAACAAAAGGTGTCCCTTTCGGGGAAAGGAAAGGAGGACTTATCTGGAGTGCATGCAGGCTTCAATGAACATGACATGCCCTTTGGACTGGATATCTGATCCGTATATACCGTCCGACTCTAAGAGATTCATCACAACTATCACCTCGAGATCTAGAAACCTTACCCCGGACTGTGTCTATGTCAGTGATCCATTATCCTTTTCGATTAGTGGCGCCCTTTGCGAGTTTTCACCTACTAACCTCTCTCATTTCTCTTCTTACCGTCGCCTTGTAGTGCTCTTTGCGAGTTTTCACTAACAAGACTCTCTCATTTTCAATTTCTCTACTCACCATCGCCTTACAGTGCCCGTGTGGGTTTTCACCGATAAGACTCTCTCATTTTAATTTCTCTCATTGCTTGTACCTGCTCCGGACAACTGTATTTTCCAATTTTTGACATCTATGCCGATTGATCGGAAGGACTTGAACAGGGTGTTTGGTGAAAATAATTTGGATTGAGCTACAACTATGGAACCTTTCATGCGCAAACGTCGCTGATCATAGCATTCGCCCCAGCTTAAAATTCTTGGGGAGATGTGAAATTTTTATTTTGGTGTGACTGAACCCTAGGGAGAGGCTGCCCACGTATCCTTTTCGGAATCAAGTCGAACGTAGTTCAGGAAAAAATATTGTTTTTGTTTTGATTTGGTGTTTTGTGTTTCGTTTTCTCTTTCTCTGTTTTTTTTTTTTCCATCAATAACACTTCCGGGTTCCAAAGAGGATAATCAAAGAAGAGTGACCGGCTCAAAGGGTTGGAAAAATGGGTAATAGTGTTTGGGTAGTGGGAATGAAAGCCTTCGTCATCCCAACCGGAGAATACCTGCCGATGTATATGGGGATCAGACGTAGTACCTTTTGACGGCATCTGCATTGACAGTCGTTTCAGGGTCATTTCCTTTGATGTCTCCTAGGCATAATGCTCCTTTTGGTAGCAATTTCCTTATGATGAATGGACCTTTCCAATTTGGGGCGAATTTTCCTTTCGCTTCTTCGTGATGTGGGAGAATACGTCTTAAAACGAGTTGCCCTACCTCGAAGTTCCTAGGTCGCACTTTCTTGTTGTAAGCGCGGGCCATTCTTTGTTGGTATAATTGTCCATGGCATACTGCAGCCATTCTTTTTTCATCGATCAGAGCTAATTGCTCAAGTCGGGTTTTGACCCACTCATTGTCTTCAATTTCTGCTTCGACGATAACCCGAAGGGAAGGAATTTCAACTTCGGCGGGTATCACGGCTTCTGTGCCATAAACCAATAGGTAAGGGGTAGCTCCCACCGACGTACGCACGGTCGTGCGGTATCCTAATAATGCAAAAGGCAACTTTTCGTGCCATTGTCTAGATGTTTGAATCATTTTCCTGAGGATTTTCTTGATGTTCTTGTTTGCTGCTTCGACCGCACCGTTTGCTTTGGGTCGGTAAGGGGTCGAGTTGTGGTGTGTAATCTGAAACTTCTCACACACCTCACTCATCAAGTTACTGTTTAGATTTGCGGCATTGTCGGTGATGATAGTTTTTGGGATACCAAAACGACAAATGATATTGGTGTGCACGACGTCCACAACCCCTTTCTTAGTGACAGCTTTGAACGTGACGGCCTCGACCCATTTCGTGAAATAGTCAATAGCGACCAAAATGAATCTGTGCCCGTTTGAGGCCCTTGGCTCGATTGGCCCAATGACATCCATTCCCCAAGCAACAAATGGCCAGGGTGCTGACATGGGATGCAGTTCTGAAGGTGGGACATGGATTAGGTTGCCATGTATTTGACACTTATGGCACTTCCGAACGAAACCGAAGCAATCTTTCCTCAAGGTCGTCCAATAATACCCAGCCCACAATATTTTCTTTGCGAGGACGTACCCATTCATGTGGGGGCCGCATGTTCCCGAGTGGACCTCGCCCATGATTTTCACGGCTTCTTTGGCGTCTACACATCTTAATAGATTTAAATCTGGTGTCCTTTTGTACAGTACTTCCCCACTTAGGAAGAAACTGCTGGCGAGCCTTCGGATGGTTCTCTTTTGATCTTCGTTGGCCTGTTCAGGATATTCTTTGGTCTTTAAATACCCCATAATATCATAATACCATGGTGGGATGTCGGATTCTGCTTCGACTGTGTTGCAGTAACCGTGTCGCTCTTTGATTTGGATCTCCAACGGGTCTATGCGGACATTACCTGAGTAGGGTATCATTGCAGCTAGAGTGGCCAAGGCATCTGCTAACTCGTTATGGCATCGAGGAGTATACCTGAACTCGACAGTTTTGAATCGTTTACTGAGATTCTCTACATGCTGTCTATAGGGAAGGAGTTTTACATCTCGAGTCTCCCATTCTCCCTGAGCCTGCTTGATAACCAAATCGGAGTCCCCTATGATCAACAAATCCTTTACATCCATGTCAATGGCCATGTTCATGCCCATTATACAAGCTTCATATTCGGCGGTATTGTTTGTGTAGAAGAAACGGAGACGGGTCGTGGCTAGGTAATGTTGCCCCGCGGGTGAAATCAAGATCGGCCCTATCCCGATACCTTTTGCATTGGCCGCCCCATCAAAAAACATTTTCCACGTGTCGGTGCTTTCCGAGATTGCTTCAACGGAATTGATTTCTTCATCCGGAAAATAAGTGTTTAAAGGTTGGTATTCGTCATCGACCGGATTTTCGGCTAGATGATCGGCCAATGCTTGGGCTTTTATAGCCGTGCGAGTGACATAGACGATATCAAATTCTGTGAGCAGGATTTGCCATTTGGCTAATCTCCCGGTGGGCATTGGCTTTTGGAATATGTACTTCAAAGGATCCAGCCTCGTGATGAGGTAGGTGGTGTAAGCCAGCAGATAATGTCTGAGCTTTTGAGCTACCCAAGTTAGAGCGCAGCAAGTCTTTTCTAACTGAGAGTATTTGGCCTCGTAACTTGTGCATTTCTTACTTATGTAACAAATGGCTTGCTCTTTCCGTCCGGTCGCATCGTGTTGCCCGAGAATACACCCAAAAAACTCTTCTAGCACCGTCAGGTATAGGAACAAAGGCCTCCCTGGTTCTGGTGGGACTAACACCGGTGGGTTTGACAGATATTCTTTGATCTTGTCAAAAGCGACCTGACATTCGTCTGTCCACTTGACGGTCGCATCCTTTTTCAATAGCTTGAATATAGGCTCACATGTTGAGGTCAACTGAGCGTTGAACCTGCTGATGTAGTTCAACCTACCCAATAGACTCATAACTTCCTTTTTGGTTCTGGGGGGCGGAAGGTCTCCGATGGATTTTATCTTTGTCGGATCCAGCTCGATGCCCCGTCGACTGACTATAAATCCCTGCAATTTTATGGAAGGAACTCCGAAAGCGCATTTGGCTGGGTTCAAATTTAGATCATATTTGCGCAGGCATTCGAAGAATTTTCTCAAGTGTTGCACATGGTCACTTTGGGTCCTGGACTTCACTATCACGTCATCTACGTATACTTCAATCTCCCGATGTATCATGTCGTGGAATATGGTAGTCATGGCCCTCATATAAGTAGCCCCAGCGTTCTTTAAACCAAACGGCATGACTCGATAACAGTATGTTCCCCAGGGTGTAGTGAAGGCTGTCTTTTCTGCATCTTCTTCATCCATCAACACCTGGTGATATCCGGCATAGCAATCGACAAAAGACTGCACCTCATGTTTGGCACAATTATCCACTAAGATGTGTATATTTGGTAGCGGAAAATTATCCTTGGGACTGGCTTTATTCAGATCTCGATAGTCGACACATACTCGGACCTTTCCGTCCTTTTTAGGCACTGGGACCACATTAGCTAGCCATGTGGTGTATTGGACCACTCGGATCACTCCAGCCTTTAGTTGTTTAGTGACCTCTTCTTTGATTTTGTCACTCATGTCTGTTTTGAACTTTCTCTACTTTTGTTGGATTGGCGGATGATCGGGGTAGGTGGGCAATTTGTGCACCACTAAGTCCATACTTAATCCGGGCATGTCTTCGTAGGACCAAGCAAATACGTCCTTGAATTCTAATAGGAGTTGAATCAAGGCGTCTTTAGTGTCTTTATCTGCATGGACACTGATCATGGTTTCTCGAATCTCTCTCTCACTGCCCAAATTAACAGGTTCTGTTTCGTTTAGATTCGGCTTAGGCTTATTCTCGAACTGTTCTAATTCTCGATTTATTTCTCTGAAAGCCTCTTCTTCGTCGTATTCCAGTTCTTGATTCATTATTTCGAGGCTAGACGACGTATTAGGATCAAAGCATGGAGTCCGCAAGCATGTCATGTTTTTTAAAGCCGCATTATTAGGACTGAAAAAATAAGAAAAGTAGACAAAAATCAGAGAGAGATAGTAGACGATGAAATTTTGATTTCATTTCATTGAATTTTGAACATAGGAGGGTTTACATAGAAAATTTAAAGGCAAAGAACTTAAACTTGAGTTACACCCTGAAATAACTCATAGTGCAGAAAAGATGGCAAAAGCTGAACTACCGAGACTCCCGCCGAACGGGGAATGGAGTAGCCTCCCAGTTTTGCAACTTGGCATCAGGTCCCATATACTGTACTTCGGCCGTGCTGGAGCCTTCTCCTGGTTGGACCATATGGGCCTCATACAACATTTGCTTCATTGCTCCGCATATTTCTTCTATTTCCTCGGCCGTGAAAACCTCTTCTTCTTCCTCCACATATTTTGGCTTGGTAAATGATGTGGTGATATGTGGGATTGGCTGGGGCAATACCCAACCATTTTTCTTGCGTTGGTCAGCCCATGTTTCATCGTCTGGGGTAGCTTGAAACCCTATGCCGAAGAACTTTTCATTGACAGGCAAGGTGACAGGTTCTTTGATGCCTTGCAAGGATACCCCAAGCCCTTTTCCGGGCGTGTACCCATGTCTGATCATGTCGTTGGCGACCATAATTGAGGCGTTTGATAGGAAGGGTTGAGGGCATGGGGCCCCTTCTTCATGTTGATCTGCAATTACAATCTCGAAAGTCTGGTAGACTATGTGCTCGCTGCCCTCTCTTGCTTCCAGGCATGGGGCTAGCGGGTCTCTGTAAATGGATTGCTCGTCTTCCCCATGGACCACGATTTCTTGGTCCTGATACTCGAACTTAACCATTTGGTGGAGAGTGGATGGTACTGCCCCTGCGGCATGAATCCAAGGTCTTCCCAACAGATAATTGTAGGAGGTATCCATATCCATGACTTGAAATGTTACTTCAAAGTCTACAGGACCGATTGTCAAAATCAGATCAATCTCCCCCATCGTGTCCCTTTTGACACCATCGAATGCGCGGACGCACACATTGTTGGGCCTGATTCTTTCACTCCCGATCTCCATTCTTTGCAAGGTTGACAAAGGGCAAATGTCAACTCCGGACCCACCGTCCATCATTACTCTTTTCACGTAGTAACCCTCACATTTGACAGTTAGGTGAAGAGCTTTGTTGTGGGCGGCCCCTTCTGGGGGTAAATCATTCTTGCTGAACGAAATCAGGTTAACCTCAAAAAATCGTTCTGCCATCCTCTCCATTTGTTCAACCGTGGTGTTGGCCGGAACATATGCTTCGTTGAGGGTTTTGATTAGGATCTTCTGATGCTTGCTCGAATTCATCAACAAGGATAGAAGAGACACTTGGGCAGGAGATTCCCTGAGCTCTTCGATTATTGCGTATTCAGAGGTCCCCATGTTCTTGAAGAATTCCTCTGCCTCCCCAGCACCGACTGGCCTTTTGGGGGGGAAACGTTTCATCTTGCTTTTGTTTAGCTTTTCCAGGTCGAGGTATTTCTCTGAAGGGTTCACCTCGCTCATTTCCCCGGTAATATCTTTCCCTTTGTATGTCACCACTGTCCCGCGATAATTCCAGGGGACGGAAGTAGTGTTCTTTATGAGGGTTTGCAACGCGCGGCTAATAACCACAGGCTCATTCAGCCTGGGTGAAATCATTGGCCCCCGTGCCGCATATGTCTGCTCCGGGATACATATTTTTAAGTTATTCATTATTGCCCTGTTGAGTCGCAACCTTCTGAGAGGGCTCAAAACGCTCTGCTCTTTCCTGTGTGCTTTGGGGATGTAAAGGACAACATCTTTGGAGGGTCTCTTATTTGTTTCAGTCTTAGTTTGCTCCGTGACCTGAGGGACGGGGTTGCTCTTTCTCATCTCTTTGGCTGCATTGGGTGTCATCTTGGGTTTTCTGTCCATATTTGCTATGGCGATGATGGCTTTTAGAGCCGGGTCAAAATCCCGATCCTCACAAATCATGCCGATGACGGGCCCGTGATTGTGAGCGGGCAGCGAATTGTTTGTTACATTGGGTGCTTCCTCATCCCTTAGAACCACTTTCTTTTGCTCAATAGGGTTTTCCACGGCTCTCTTGAGATTCCAACAGTCCTCGGTTTCGTGCCCTTCTGCCCCGGAATGATAAGCACAACTGGTACCCCGCCTAAATGAGGGTGATTGTGTCCGTTTGGAGGTACGGGTTGTAAGAGCCCCATCTGCACCAAATTTGGGAAGAGACTGGCATATGGTTCTCCGATGGGAGTGAAATTAAATTTCCTTGGTGGCTCTCTGGGTTAGGCATTGTATGTGTAACCTTTTTGAGGCAGGCGTGGATTATATGGAGGTGGGGGACGGTGGTTATTTCTCGGGGGCGGAGTTCTATTCTGATTATGCTGTTGTGGCGGCCTGGGATGTGGTTGAGCATTCATTACCGCATAAAAAGGGGGCGAAGCATAAGCTGTATCTTGGTGGGGGTAATAATGCTGGGAGGCTTTAGGAAATGGGCGTGGGTACTGTCGAGGTTTCCTGACATCGGAAACCATCATGGCCCCTTCTTCTTTCTTTTTCCTGTTGGCCGCGACCCCGGTCCCGCCCTGAATAGCCTGAGAGGTTGCTCTTATGGCAGACTGGCTCAGGATACGACCAGTTTTAACCCGTTCTCCACTATTTCGCCAATTTTGAAGGCTTCTGCGAATGGCTTGCCCATGGCGGACATCATATTCTGGAAGAAGTCAGCTTCTTGCGCTTGTAAAAAAACGCTCACCATTTCAACCTCATCCATTTGAGGCTTGACTCTGGACGTCTGCTCACGCCATTTGATGGCGTATTCTCTTAAATTCTCTTAGGGTTTCTTTTTAAGACTGGACAATGAGTTTCTATCGGGGGCGATGTCAATATTGTATTGAAATTGACGGACAAAGTCCCGGACTAAGTCGTCCCATATATGCCAGTGGGAGATATCTTGGTCCATATACCATTCCGATGCAATTCCTGTTAAACTCTCCCCAAAATAGGCCATGAGAAGTTCTTCCTTCCCGCCTGCTCCCCTGAGTTGGTTGCAGTATATTTTCAGGTGGGCTATGGGGTCTCCATGCCCGTCATATATTTAAAATTTGGGGGTCTTGAACCTGAGAGGTAGATGGACGTGCGGGAACATGCACAAATCGGCGTAGGAGACACTTTTCTGCCCGTTTAGCCCTTGCATGTTCTTGAGGCTTTGTTCAATACTCCTCATTTTCCGGGCTATTTCTTCGCTTTCCAAGCTTTTCTTATCCCATCCCAAGGCGAACTCGGGCTGAGTTTGTTGGAGATATGCATTGGGAGCAGTATGAGCAACGTCCTGATGGACGGATGGTGTTTGGAATGTAAANTTGGGAGCAGTATGAGCAACGTCCTCATGGGCGGATGGTGTTTGGAATGTAGACGTGAACGGCTCAAAATTTGGTCCGGAGATGGTTGGTGGGGCTGTGGCGGAAATGGGTGGTGCGGTAAAAATGATTGAAGATGTACCAGAAAACAAACCTTGGGGGCGAACCTCAGAAGGCCTTCCGGCAAAATGAGCCGACATGTTTGGATATCCAAATGGTGTGGTCGGGTAGCTTATGGGGATGTTTGACGTCCCTCCTTCTCTGGGGATAATTTTTGGGAACAACGGGATAGTACTAGGTGGTTCCCTGCCATTGGACCATGCGTCCCACATTTCTAGCATGCGGCAACGCAGAGCCCTGTTTTCTTCCGCTGTTGCGGACTCCGGTGTTGGAACGGCGGGGTTTAAGTCTTCCACGGTGGAGTTGATGATTGGCAGGTGACTTTCAGAAGTTATTTCTATGCTTCCCTTTGATCTTCTAACCAAGCCTAATTCTCTTGAGTTTGCTCGGTGAATTGTTCTACATGGGGTCTTTTTGCGGGTCGTTCTTGCTCTTGATGTTCCCGGCCCCTTACCCCGTACCAGGAGGTGTAGGCGGGTTCCACTTCCCCTTTTGATAAGTTTCTCACTCGAGTTCTAGGTTCTAAAAACCGGCATTCATTCCAAATTTGGCTGACCCTGCTTTCAGGAAATGCAGCTCTTGGGCACAATTCAATGGCTTGTTGGCTTAAATCCTCATCATGGGGAACACCCTGCTGCCTCCCTAACTGGCGTAAGACCCGGTGCGGGGCATATGGTTGAATGCTTCGCAAGCCCATTAATAGGAGATAGCAAACCTTAGCCGACATATTGATTACCTCGTCGAGAGGGAGCCATCCGAACGTCCACACGATTTGGTTGGCGGTTAGTGAGTTCAAATAGGAGCTCCAGGATTCCGTGCCCTCTGGGAATTGGTTGCCTTTTACCCGAGTGCTATGCTCCTCAATGCAATTTAGACCGGTTAAACCATAGTTCATATAGCCTGGTTGGTGGCAGAGATGTTCAGTCAGCCAGATTTGTAGGAGTAGGTTGAACCCCTCGAAGAATTTTCCCCCGGATTGGCAAACTGTTAGAGCACGGTATATCTTGGCTAATACCATTGGTATCAATGTGCCATTGGAATTTTTAATCATGAAGTCTGCCATCCCCACAAGTCCGATGTCTATGCATCCGTCGCTTCTTGGGCATATCAAGGTGCCCAAGAATGCTACCACAAAAGCTAGCCCCCGGCGGGCTTCCCATTTAGCCTGATCTTTGTGAGTTAGACCAGTGTTGCTGGCCTCGTAACCCTGGGGATCTCCATAACGTCTGTAAAGAAAGTAAAAAGTACAGAAGCCTTCGGACAGATGTGGGTCTTGGGCGTCCCGGCTAATGTTCAACAGATCCAGAAACTTGTGGGGAGTCACTGCCCTGGGTACCACTGAGTACCGACTTCTGAGCTTGTCATTGAGACCAGCATACCCCGCTATTTCCTCCAGCTTGGGTGTTAATTCAAAGTCTGGGAAGTGGAATACATTGTGGGCGGGATCCCAAAACGGAATTAGAGCTTCGACGATGTCCAACCTCGGCTTTATCTTTAAAAGGCCAGTAAGTCCCCCTAAAGCTTTTACAGCCGACTTTTTACTAGTCTCCCTCAAGTTGCTCCACCACATATGGAGTCCCAAAGGGATTTCCTCAACTGCTTCGAAGGGAATGCTTTCAACTGTATTCATCCTGCACATTCATTTTATTAAGACCAATGAAAATTTTCGAAAAAGTGTCATTTTGGGCAAAAAGTCTTAAAGACAATGGACCACTTTTGCGAATACGGCCTTTTGAAGCAGTGTTCGCGAATTGGGTCGAAATTTTGAAAACATAGGTGGCTATTCTTGCTAAACGGCCTTCCGGCGCCCCACATGGGCGATTAGGCTATAATAGTGTCACCTGATTTTATTTAAAGCCATATTTGTTTGATTTTTAAAAATGGCGTTGGACCCGATGAGGGTTGCCTACATATCTCACACCAGTGAGAATAAAAAAAAGCGTAGTTCGGGAAAAATCTTGATTAATGTATACCCACTCATATTTTTTTTTGTATATTTTATTTATTTGTTTTAGAAATTTTGGCAGCGTTTCGGAATAAACACGAGGATTTTCAAAAATTCTCTGTTCTACCTCACTCTTGGTTTTTTTTTCTGCTCATCATTTTTCATTTAGCCGGTCGATACTACAGCTGTGATAAATAAATGCATACGTAGCAAATAACACGCATCAGGGTAGTCTTTTATTTCGGGTCTACCTATCCTAGACGGACCCAACCCCTGTGTTGAGTCCCCTATGTCAAATGCACATGATGTAAATAAGCGTTCCTACTAGGGATCCGGCATGAGGTTTTGTTATTCTAGGTTTAAATCTGTGGTTTTGTTCTAGACCAGGCTTTCCCGAGTGGACAGCTCGAGCCGAAGTCGGGGCAGCGTACCGGGAATACAGAAGCTTCGCCGGCTTTGCAACTTATCCGAACCTCGTTCTAAATTTTGGATATGACTCTAACAGAAAAGAAGTCACACGAAGTGCACACTTCCCAGATGATTTAGAAGATTCAAAGAGAAAAGGGTTTTTGGCACATTTTATATACAGTTCAGATAATATCAAAGCGGTAAAAGCAGCATTTAGCACATTAGGTTCAAACATATAAATCAGATAATAAAGCCAAAATATAACAGCTATTCTAAGCTCGAATTTTTGAACCCTGAACCAGAGATTCTGGGTTCTATTTCCCCAGCGGAGTCGCCAGAGGTGTCACACCTTCTTTTTTTCCGCTACCCCGTATTAATGAAGGGTAGATAGGGAGATTTTCCAATTAAAGTGACATTATTCAGATTTGGGATTTATTTTTAGCTTTCAGAGTCGCCACTCGAATTTTTACGGTGTTCCGGGAGACCATTTATTATTGAAATCCCAAACCGAGGAAATTTGACTCTGTTTTAATTTGTCTGCGACCAGAAATCCGAGTAAGAAATTTCGTTAACCCGGGAGAATGTGTTAGGCATTCCCGAGTTCCGTGGTTTTAGCACGGTCACTTAACTATTAATATTTGGCCTAATTATCTAATTATTTACATATTTTTAACCTATTGTGCTTTTATCTCTCTTACTTTTTATCCACTTTTTAATATTTATGGAATTATTTTAATATCACGATTGATGTGCACTTGTTATTTTTGGACACGTTGCAAACCGCGCCACATGAAATGTACCCGCGATTTACAACGTGCTTATTTAATTATTGCTTTGAGTTAGAGTCGGGGACATGAGTTGCCACACCCACGTGTAGATTATATGACTATGGTCATGACGATTAAATATGCCTATTTGAGGCGATATTCAATTATTCTCTAGGTTTTTGGGATTTGTTTTATCTAAAAGAGGTGTTTTTAGCTTATGAGGTATGTAAATAATTTTTGATATTTATGGATTTATCTTGGGACAAGTCACGATGGCGTGCACTTGTTGTTTTTTAAACGCATTATAATTACGCCACATGAAATGCACCCGTAATTACAACATGTGATTTTTATCATAATTTTGAAGTTAAAGACGGGGACATGAGTTGTCGCTCCCGAATGTTGGTTAGGTAGCTTCGGTATAATATTTGCTTTTTCTATAAAAATTTCGAACTAAAGGTATCCATTCTATCTAGAAGATCTCCTAAACGATATTCGTTGTTCTAAAAGAACATCTTATAGGCTATGGCCTCATCTAGCCCCGTTTTATCACGTCAGGCCATCCTAAATCAGTTCTCTGTGTGATAGGACTGCTAGTTCTGAAAAGAATGTGTTTTTAGCCCATGATGGCAAACGTGGGAATCGGAATATCCTTTGTTCGTTCAGACATATATATATATATATATATATATATATATATATATATATATATATAT
>ML410422.1:2087-24984 GCA_005239525.1 Nicotiana knightiana
GGGGGGCCAGGCGTTATGGCTGTAACGCCCCCCTAACGCCAGGGGGGGCCAGGCGTTATGGGGCAAACGCCCGGCTATCGCCCGAGCATCTCCTTTTGCGTATTTTTGACGTATTTGCATCCCTTTAGCTCCGTTTCCATTTCCAATTCACCTACACATGAAATAAACTCCATTAAGCACATAACAAGTGTAATTCTATCATTAATGCTCATAAAATGTAAGGTATATCACATGTTAAACTATGCAATTTAGTCTCGCATCAGAAACCAAGCTCGAAGATCATCACAACATTGTACACGACTTTGGCTTCTCCAACTTAATTCAGATTCCATCTCATGGAAACTCATGTGGCGTGGCACTCATGTGGAACAATGAAGACACATTAATAGACCAAATTGGTGGCACAGACTAGGAGATCCATGCTATGGTAAAGGTAAATAACTGGAAAAACTCTTGGCTTCTTTCAATAATTTATGTTAGCAATCTATTAGAGGAAAGACTTATTTTGTGGGAAAATCTTTAAACAGTAGCAAACAATTTCAAAGGTCCTTGGTTAGTAGTAGGAGATTTTAACAAGGTAACACGAGCTTCAGAAGAATTTGTGGGGCTTCCTGTAAATAATAACAGACTTACGCGCTTTAATAATTGCCTAAACTATTGTAATCTCATGGACTTAGGGTACAAAAGTCAAAAATATGCTTGGACTAACAAAAGGAAGCACTACAAAACACTAATCATGGAGAGATTGGATAGATGTTTAGAAAACGCGGATAAATTATTCCAAGAACCGAGTGTCAAACACCTTATTAGGACCCATTCCGACCAGTTAAGTTAGACCTTCACAAATAGATTAACACTATTAATAATATTTTTAGAATTGAGTCTATGTGGATGTCGCATCGTAGCTTCAAAAGTTTAGTCAAAGAAACGCGGGATAACCAATTAGACATCCTTAACACAATCGAGAACTTTACATATAGGGTTAAGGAATGGAATAATAATACTTTTGGTAATATATTTAGAAAAAAGAACACCATTATTTCTAGACTATAAGGTATCCAGAAAATACACCACTAGCAATTTTCTCATCAGCCTAGAAAAGTACCTTATTGGGGAATATAATAATTTAATGAGACTAGAGGAAGAATTTTGGAAGCTCAAGTCCAGAACTCAATGGATCAAATGGATCAAAGAGGGGGATGCGAACACCAAGTTCCTCCAGATAATGTCACGGCCCCAAATCTAAACTAGTCGTGATGGCGCCTATAGTGGAACTAGGCGAGCCAAATTAACACTAAAAAACGTAAATAATCTTTCATTTATATCATTACTAAATTGATAATCAATAAGGGTCTCGTTTAATCATTTTCAAAACAAATAAAGCTACGCCGAATGTTAAATACAACCCCAAGATCCCGGAGTCACTGGTCATGAGCATCTAACAAAAATATACAAGTCTAGAACATAAGCTTTATAATAACAAGAGGGAGTAAGCCAACTCAGTAGTAATGAAAGTAAATAATGTCTGAAAACTACAAAACGCATAAAACAAGTCATCAATTCACAGTAAATATAATTCTTCTTTCAAAATCACAGATACGATAATTTGAAACACTTGAAAGTCGATTTCAATAAAATTCCTTTGAAAATGTACCTTTCCGCAATTTCCATAGAAACCAAAATAATTCTATATAACAATGATAGAGTTCATAAATAGCCTCTCGGGAAAAAATATGTATCATAAACCGCCGCTCAGGCATATCATCACTCAGAATCAGTCATTCAGCATGCCTAACAATCACTCAGTATCAGCCCCTCGGGCAACCTCACAATCACGCATGCCTCCCAATCACTCATCACTCGGCACTCGCACTTAGTAGGTACCTGCGCTCACTGGGGGTGTACAGACCCCGGAGGGGCTCCTACAGCCCAAGCGCTAATATCAAACCATCTCGTGGCATAATCACTCAGGCTCTCGGCCTCTTACATATCATAAACAGTGCAACATGTTGCGGCATGCAGCCTGATCCTATAATATCCTCACAACCTAGGCACTCGGCCTCACTCAGTCATAAATCTCTCAAAGCCACTCGGGCTATCAATAAACGGGGTACTCGACCCAAAATATCATTTTACATCACAAAATTAGTGTAAACGAGACTGAGTTTCGAAATCAGTTAAACAGGTAATGACTGAGTGTAAATCATAAGTCAATACAGTTAGGAATAGCAGTAAACATCCCCCAAGGGGTGCAAACAGGTTGGCACAAGGCCTCATACATGGCGTACAACCCAAAATATAATAATAGTCTTAAAACATGAATATCATATGAAGTACAATCAAATACGCAACTTAATAGTTACCACGGGACGGACCAAGTCACAATCCCCCAACCGTGCGCGCCACACACTCGCCATCTAGTATGTGTGCCATTCCAAACAGGAATAAAAATGTGAAGTCCAGGGTTTCATACCCTCAGGACAAGATTTACAGTCATTACTTACTTCAAAGCGGCCCAAATACTAATTCGCGATGCTCTTGCCTCTCGAATCGGCTCTGGATTGCTCCGAATCTAACCAAAACCAGATTAATATCATCAATAAATGCTAGGGAGACGAAACCCGTTCGAAAATTATCAAAATTAGGCACAAATCCTGGAATTGGCCAAACCCGATTACCGGGCCCACATCTCAAAATTCGATAAAAATCACAAAACTAAAATCCTTATCCACTCACGAGTCTACCCCTATCAAATTCATCAAAATCTGACCTCAAAGTTCATTCAAACCCAAAAGAATTCCCAAATCTTTCTTCAATTTTCTCCCAATTTCCACTCCAATTTCTCAAATTAAATGATGAAATTAAAGACTAAATCATGGAATTGAACCAAAACTAAGTGAGAAATACTTACCCCAATCACTCAACTGAAAATATCTTCAAAATTTGCCTTCTCCCGAGCTCTCTAATGGTTTTTGAGATATTGGACTTAAACCCTCGTTTTTGAATATAAACTTTCTGCCCAGACCCTTTCTTTAGTGCGACCTCGCCAACCACCATGCGATCGCGAAGCAATGACCAAAATTACCCTATGCTATCGCATTCCTCCCTCACATGTTCGCATAGCACAACAGCTCAGCCCCTCACGCGCCCCACAAACTCTACGCGAACGCGAACTGCACCACGCGTTCGCAATGCTCAACGGCCACACACTCACGCGACCGCGACCTCCACCACGCGATCGCATAGAACAAAACTCTACAATCCCCAGCTAAATCTATGTGATTGCATACTTACTCACACGATCGCATAGAAGAACACCAGAACCTTCTCACCAACAAAAATCTGCCAACACCAAGCCCAATGATTGGTCCGTTAACACCCCCCGAAACTCACCCGAGGCCCTCGGGACCTCAACCGAACATGCCAACACACCCCATAACCTTATTCAAACTTAGTCGATCCTTCGAACCATTCAAAACAACGCCAAAACACTAAATCAACCTCCGATTCAAGCCTAAGAACTTAGAAACTTCCAAATTTTGCCAATGATACCGAAACCACCCAAAACACGTCCGATTGACCTGAAACTTTGCACACACATCCAAAATGATATTGCGAACCTGTTCTAACTTCTGAAAATTCCATTCCGACCCCGATAGCTAATTTTCCACTGCCGACCGAAAATTGCCAAAAACTCAATTCTCCTAATTCAAGCCTAATTCTACCTGGACCTCCGAAAAACATTCTGAACACACTCCTAAGTCCCAAATCACCTAATGAAGCTATCCGAGCCATAAAAACCACATTCCGAGGTTGTTTACCAAATAGTCAACTTTCGGTTGACTTTTCTCACTATAAGGCCAACTTAAAGGACTAAGTGTCTCATTTCTCTCCACAATCACTCCGAACCTGAGCCAACTGTCCCAACACAACATAAAAGAGCTGAACAACGCATAATAAAGCAGAAATAGGGTGAATGGGGCTAAACTCTCGAAATGACCGATCGGGTCGTTACATTCTCCCCCACATAAACATACGTTCGTCCTCGAACGTGCCTAGAGTTGTTCCAAAAATCATCAAAATCGCCGAATAGCCTGACCACGCACATATCGGGATGATCCCACGTCACCCTATCCCACCCCGGTCCAATAGCACAACATAGCTGAAATTTCGTAATCCAACCTAACCCATAAACCTTAGAACCAAATTTCCACTTCTGAAATAACTTATAAGATCAAAGTCATGCATCTATAAACTGAATAAGTCTGAACACGTTGTATCAAGCCATATACGTAACCCAAGATGTAATCACATGATATACCGTATGACTCAACACCCATAGCGATAACTCCTAACCACAATAGCTGCTCAAAACAACCCAATACCGGTAAATAACCTCTTATCAAGCAAAGCCTCGTTCTAACACTTTCGTATACTGCCAATGATGAAAGAAACACACAGAAACTAGCAACCATTTGTCCGATCAGCCAGTCATGGAGCCCCCTCTTTCTCCGACAGGAACTATAGCAGACCTCTAAGCCAACTTCCGATATCATCCTTCCAACCATGTTGTAGTCAACTCTGGTAGTATTCATTCTAGGCCCAACGACCTCTTCTCATCCAACACGACCACTATGATGACATGACGCATCAATACAATCCAAATCCATAACAATTATAGCAACATCCCACGAACTCAAATCATAATTACCATCACAACACCATGCTAAGAGCCTGGCACACATCATAAAATCAAAACAATGAATCTGACACCAAGGATCATACCTCCACATAACTCCGCTACAATGCGTGATCCCATCCACACGCTGGTCCACATGAAATACTTCAAGCCACCTTGCTCAAAATCAATAACCATGTGTAATTCGACATCAAGTACTCCAAGTGCATTGCCATAACCACGGGGGAAACGGACAATACCATGCCACACGAATCAGAAAGAACATAACCAATACGTCTCAATCCCGCAATACCCAATTACTTACCTTACTCAAATCCCGCAATAAAGCCCAAATATATCCATACCATATGTGCATATAACCAAAAATCACCACTCCTCACAACACTGAAGGGTAACTCATAGATCACTCCAGAATATGAATAAACTCAATGACAATCGAATGGTACATCCCTCAACAATAGCAATTCGGAGTCAACAATTCTGACCCGGTGTAGAACACACACCCATACTGGACCTACCAATAACTCTAAATCAACTCTGGTCACCCACAACAGATAGATAACTCTCTGAAAGTTCACAATGACTGAATCATGGCATTTACTAACATCTGACTAGCTTTGTTCGCATCCTCACAGTCCACAACCACAAAATAATCTGTTTATGATAACTCTTGGTCTCGAAGTCCATGAAGCGCATAAATTACCATGTCTGATCCCAACTCCACCGCTCGAATATATAACACATCCCTAATACTCGATCATTCCACGAGGGATACCCCTATAATTCTTCTGTGTCAACAAGCAACCTTGAATATCAACAGTCGATCCAACAAGAGAGCGTCGCAATACCAATGAAGCACCCTTAATTCCACACATTGCCCTTTCTGAAATGTATACCCTCATCAAGCCATCCAATAGTGATATCATCTACTAGTCATATGAAACTGCCAATGCTGCCTAAGAATTTTTTGACCTTCCTTCCAGAACTAAATCGTGACCTCACATATGCAAATCTCAACTCTACACAACATACCGCATATTCCATGCCATCCTATGATAAATAGAGAACTTCATGATCCCTTCCGAGCCACAAGCAACTACGTACCTAACTAGACAAGAACTTTCCATTTGATCCCATTTAGAACCAAAATCATTATACAACACCTGCACCTCACGCCAGCAGAAAATATACATCTCTAACCGTGGTAGAAACCATCAGGAACTATCCGAATCTCACTTGTACAACACCAAACCTTCAGGACCGAATCCTTCTAACTCAACCAAGCTACGCAGGTCACCAAAATCCAAGAGCATTAGAAACACCTATAAAAACTCATTGCCTCATAAGCACCCAAAGAACTAATCACATCCCTTACCATGCCGATCCGACCTACTACAAAGTTGTCCTATTCATCCAAGTTCCTTCTGACTTACCTTCGAATTGATACTTCTCTTTGCCATAATACTGCAATTCTCAACCTAGACTCACCACACGAGACCTAATCATAAGACTGTACCATCTAAGGCTCGTAAGACGCTAAATATCCCCAAAAGTACCACATTAAAAATACTTACCCTGAAGAGACTTCCTGTGAATCTAAAGCCATTACTTTCACTTTCCTGATACTGATATGTAGAATCCATGATAATGTAGAAATGCCACAAGTCTTGACACCCTCCTACGTAAATCTCAGTTCTAGCCAAATGCACACCTTGAAGATTCCCAATTGTTACGTATAACCTTGAATTCATTAGAACCATTCTCGAGAGTCATCCACTCTACACAAATCTAAATCAAACTGATCAAACGACCTGACCCCATTTGCACACCAACATACTAGGAAGTAACCCACACTTCGAAGCAACCAAGCAAATTCATACTCCGCACACACTACACCATTTACATTTACAACTCAATCATTCAATAAAACCCATCTACCCATAGATTACACTACCACATGTATCCAAAAATTTCCATTACTCGAGTCTTCTCAGACTCCACCTCTGCAGGTCACTAATCACCAGTATATCTCGAACTGAACCCAATATCTCGTGTAATCGTGCAACCAACTTATCATTAGAATCCTCCCCCACTTGGCTCAAATCCATAGATCAAAACAATCGATAACTCATAATGCCCATACGCTAACACCGCCGTCATATCACAGTGAGATTCAGCTAAATCCTTCATAAGCTCATATATAACTCAAACCATTTAACATCTCAAATCATCTGCAATCTCGCATTCACCATTTTAATAGTCGTGCCAGCTCCCACAAGCGATCTAAACTCAACTTAGAACAAATAACATTTACTGGTAAAGGAGTACTTGATATAAAACCACCTAAGGATCACACAACCTCAGGACACCCCGCGGGAGATAACCCCGCCTGCTTAGCCCCAAACTGATATCATCTATATACCCTTCCAAAAATCATGGCTATCACGCAATCACTATACCTCCTGCATTAAAACACAACCAATGCCTATCCTCGAGGCACTAAGATACGCGGTATAAGAACCTGAATCTGATGGCAAAACTAACACTGGAGCTGTGGTCAAAGCAATCTTGAGTTGTTGGAATCTCTCTCCACACTCGTCTGACCACTTGAATACCTTCACTGGACAACACGTGCCCCAAGAATGCTACTGAACTGAGCCAAAAATTCACACTTGGAGAACTTTGCGTAAGGCTTCTCCTCCATCAATCTCCATAATACCCTCCTCAAATACTGAGTATGCTCCTCCTAGCCACGTGAGTATGCCATGATGCTATCAATGAATACAATAATGAAGGAGTATAATTACGGCTGGAATACACTGTTAATAAAATACGGGAATGCTACTGGGGCATTGGTTGGCCCAAAAGACATCACCAGGAACTCATAACACGACAGAAAGATCCGCTTCACTCCACAACTAAACAACATGAGAGTTCTTCCAATACACTCACAGCTCGAAGCCATATGCCAACTCGAGACAGAGGTCAAACACTCAATGGTTCTGGCTACCTCTCCAGCCAATTCTCTTTTTTTTTTCACTATCAAACAATATGAGCACATCTCACCATCGAATCAAACTCACCACATAGTCATCCAGTCACAAGATCCCACCAATAAGGACACAAACAGACATATAAGTCCCAAATGCATGTGCTCACACAATCGAAATCTCAGCACTCAAGCTACACAAAAAAACCCAGCCTCAAGTCCTCCAGATTGGCCCCTTATCAACATCCTAAAATCACATTTCGCACCTCACCTATGGAAATCACAAGTTGTCGATGTACAGCTGATACCGAGCGCTCACGTGCGCATTCGAATACATGAAAGGAATTCAAAGGGTTACGCTTTTGGCTGAATAATTGGATTCGCACGACAAGAATTCAAGAATGTGAGATATTTCCTAAGGGTTCTGTAGCCTATCAATAAGTACAGACATCACCGTACCGATCCGCAAGACTCTGCTAAACCTGCTCATGACCGGTGAGTCCTATGTAACTTAGGCTCTGATACCAACTTGTCACGACCCCAAATATAAACTAGTCGTGATGGCGCCTATCGTGGAACTAGGCGAGCCAAATTAACACTCAAAAAACGTAAATAATCTTTCATTTATATCATTACTAAATTGATAATCAATAAGGGTCTCGTTTAATCATTTTCAAAACAGATAAAGCTACGCTGAATGTTAAATACAACCCCAAGATCCCCGAGTCACTGGTCATGAGCATCTAACAAAAATATACAAGTCTAGAACATAAGCTTTATAATAATAAAAGGGAGAAAGAACGGCTGCGGACGCGTGCGGCTACCTCGCAAATCTCCGAGAAATCCGTGAGGTGGGTAAACATCTCACTCTACCCAAGCACCTGAATCTGTACATAAGGTGCAGGGAGTAATGTGAGTACGGCAACTCAGTAGTAACGAAAGTACATAATGTCTGAGAACTACAAAACGCATAAAACAAGTCATCAATTCACAGTAAATACAATTATTCTTTCAAAATCACAGATACGATAATTTGAAACACTTGAAAGTCGATTTTAGTAAAATTCGTTTGAAAATGTACCTTTCCACAATTTTCATAAAAATCAAAATAATTCAGTATAAGAATTATAGAGTTCATAAATAGCCTCTCGGGCAAAAACATGTATCATAAACCCCCCTTGGGCATATCATCACTCAGAATCAGTCACTCAGCATGCCTCACAATCACTCGGTATCAGCCCCTCGGGCAACCTCACAATCACTCATGCCTCCTAATCACTCGTCACTCAGCACTCCGAAATCGCACTCAGTAGGTACCTGCGCTCACTGTGTGTACAGACTCCGGAGGGGATCCTACAGCCCAAGCGCTAATATTAAGCCATCTCGTGGCATAATAACTCAGGCTCTCGAACTCTCACATATCATAAACAGTGCAACATGTTGCGGCGTGCAGCCCGATCCCATCCTCACAACCTAGGCACTCGACCTCACTCAGTCAGAAATCTCTCAAAGCCACTCGGGCTATCAATAAACGGGGTACTCGGCCCAAAATATCATTTTATATCACAAAAGTAGTGTAAATGAGATTGAGTTTCGAAATCAGTTAAACAGGAAATGACTGAGTGTAAATCATAAGTCAATACAGTGAGGAATAACAGTAAACAACCCCCAAGAGGTGCAAACAGGTTGGCATAAGGCCCCATACATGGCGTGCAACCAAAAATATAATAATAGTCTTAAAACATGAATATCATATGAAGTAGAATCAAATACGCAACTTAATAGTTTCCACAGGACGGACCAAGTCACAATCCCCCAACCGCGTGCGCCACACACTCGTCATCTAGTATGTGTGCCACTCCAAACAGGAATAAAAAATGTGAAGTCAGGGGTTTCATACCCTCAGGACAAGATTTACAGTCATTACTTACCTTAAACCGGCCCAAATACTAATCTGTGATGCTCTTGCCTCTCGAATCGGCTCCCGATTGCTCCGAATCTAACCAAAACCAGATTAATATCATCAATAAATGCTAGGGAGACGAAACCCATTCGAAAATTATCAAAATTAGGTACAAATTCCGAATTGGCCAAACCCGACCCCCGGTCCCACATCTCAAATCTTTCTTCCATTTTCCCCAATTTACACTCCACTTTCTCAAATTAAACGATGAAATTAAAGACTAAATCATGGAATTGAAGCAAAACTAAGTGAGAAATACTTACTCCAATCACACTACTGAAAATCTCTTCAAAAGTTGCCTTCTCCCGAGCTCTCTAATGGTTTTTAGATATTGGACTTAAACCCTCGTTTTTGAATATAAACTTCATGCCCAGACCCTTTATTCAGTGCAATCGCGTTAACCACCACGCGATCGCGAAGCACTGTGCACAGTTACCCTATGTGATTTCATTCCTCCCTCACGCGTTCGCATAACACAACAGCTGAGCCCCTCACGCGCCCCCCCCAAACTCTACGCGAACGCGAACTGCACCACACGTTCGCAATGCTCAACGGTCACACACTCACGTGATCGTGACCTCCACCACGCGATCACATAGAAAAAAACTCTGTAATCCCCAGCTAAACCTACGCGATCACATACTTACCCACGCGATCGCATATAAGAACACCAGAACCTTCACACCAGCAAAAATCTGCCAACACCAAGCCCAAGAATTGGTCCGTTAACACCTCCGAAACTCACCCGAGGCCCTCGAGACCTCAACCAAATATGCCAACACACCCCATAACCTTATTCAAACTTAGTTGATCCTTCGAACTACTCAAAACAATGCCAAAACACTAAATCAACCTTGGATTCAAGCCTAAGAACTTAGAAACTTCCAAATTTCGCCAATGATACTGAAACCACCCAAAACATGTTTGATTGACCTAAAAATTTTCACACACATCCCAAGTGACATTAGGAACCTGTTCTAACTTCCGAAAATTCCATTCCGACCCTGATAACTAATTTTCCACTGTCGACCGGAAATTGCCAAAAACTCAATTCCGCCAATTCAAGCCTAATTCTACTCGGACCTCCGAAAAATATCCTGAACACACTCCTAAGCCCCAAATCACCTAATGAAGCTATTCGAGCCATAAAAACCACATTCTGAGGTTGTTTACCCAATAGTCAACTTTCGATTGACTTTTCTCACTATAAGGCCAACTTAAGGGACTAAGTGTCTCATTTCTCTCCACAATCACTCCGAACCCGAGCCAACCGTCCCAACACAACATAAAAGAGCTGAACAACGCATAATAAAGCAGAAATAGGGGAAACGGGGCTAAACTCCTCGGAACGACCGATTGGGTCATTACAGATAACTACGTTACAAAGAAGGAGAAAGAATAGAATTCTCAATCTAAAAGATGAGGGTGGGTATTGGATTCATGACCAAAAAGATATTAAGGCTATCATTAATAATTTCTACGTCAATTTATACTCTACAGAGCATGTTTTATACCACATGAAGAATATCTACATGTTCTATAATTCCAGCATTAATGACATTGAGCACCAATTACTAACTGACATCCCCTCTGAGAAAGAAATTAAGAATGCCCTCTTCTCCTTCAAACCTTTTAAAGCCCCAAACCCTGATGGTTTACACCATTTTTTTATCAAAGATATTGGGAGGACTTTAGTAAGCATATGGTCAATTTTTGTAGGGATTTTTTTATCTCCAAATATATGCCTGAAAATGTGAACAACACCTATGTCTGCTTAATACCAAAATACCAAAATTCGGAGACTATAAAGCAATACAGACTCATTAGCCTTTGTAACACTCAAAATTTTCACAAACATTATAGTCAATAGGATAAAATCCTACTTTGCTAACATTATTCACCCCACCCAAACTAGCTTCATCAAAGGTACAAGGGTAGTTGACAATGTTATTATAGTACACGAAGCCATTCTTCACCTTAAAACCCTTAAAGGGAAAAAGTCAAAAAATGATGATCAAAATAGATTTAGAGAAAGTATTTGACAAAATTGAATAGTCCTTTATTAGGTTTTCCCTAATATCCTTAAATTTTCCTAAGGACCTCATCATGGCCTGCATTTCTACCACAAACACCGTTATTCATGTCAGTGGGACCATAACATAATTCTTTAAACCAACAAGAAGAATTAGACAAGGCGACCCTTTATCCCCTATGTCTTTATCATCTGTATGGATATGTTATCCTGATTCATTGACCATGAAATTGACTGCTGCAAATGGACCACATTAGAATCAGTGCCAAGGGACCACCTATATCATATCTTTTCTTTGCAGACGACCTTATCCTACTAATGGAAGTCAATCAAAAAAGCTCCAATTCTCTCATTAATACGCTTGACAAATTTTGCACAATATCAGGGCAATCTATAAATTTGAATAAATCTAGAATCTTATTTTCCAATACTACCACCCCTGACCCGAGGAATCTCTATAGTAATAAGCTATCAATGAAGGCGGCCAATAATCTCGGAAAGTACTTAGTATTCTCAGTGATCAGCACTTGACCTTCCAAAAAGGATTTTCAATTTATAATAGACCGAATGAATAGCAGGTTTAAAGGATGGAAAACTAAGTTTCTTAGTAGTGCTGGCATAGCAACCTTTATAAAATCAACCTTAGCTGCCATCTCAAACCACGTCATGCAAATGTATAAGCTCCCCAAGGCTACTCTAACTAATTTTGATACTATCTAAAGAAATTTCTTACAGGGAACTACTAAGGAAAAAAGAAAATGTCACTTAGTTAGGTGGGATGTTGTCAGGAGACTAAAGAACCAAGGGGTCTTAGACTTCGTAAAGCAACTTGGAAAAATAGCTCCTTCCAGTCAGCCTTGGCTTGGAGATATAGAAAAATTAAGGATTCTCTATGGGCTAATGTATTACAAAATAAGTATGAAAAAAATTCGTAGCGAAGTTATAACGCCAATAAAATTTTAGGCTCTCATATTTGAAAAAATATAAGGAAAGAAACTACCACATGTAAGCAAGCCATCAAACGGATAGTGGAAGATGGAAAATATATAAACCTATGGCATGATTATTGGGTAAATCAATCAGGCACACTCATACATTATGTATAGGGACCCCTCACACAAAAGAAAATGAACCGAACCTTGAACTCTATCTGGAAAATGGTTCTTATAACCTTACTAATATGCCCATTGTCCTTCCTGAAGAAGTAACTAACAGTATTCGTAGTACCTACATCAAGCAAACTCATCTTAAAAAAAGATACTTTTGGTTGGAGCTCTAGGAACCATAATAGTTTCTCAACCAAAGTTTTTTATGAGCTTATCTCCGGTCAAGGGAATTATGAAATGGCCAATCATGATTGGATCTGGAAAGCTAACACGCTAAATAATTTAAAACACTTCTTATGGACAGTCCCTTTCAATAGACTTCCTACAACATACATGCTCGCTAGAAGAAATATCTGCCTTAATGGGAGTTGTTCCATTTGTGGCATCGAAGAAGAGGACATCAAGCACGTTTTCTTTTGTTGTATCTACTCTAAGGCAATATGGGCACAAACATGCACTGATCACAACTATCCCCAAGGCCAGAGTTCAAATGACACCATGTTTAACTGGCTTAGAGATCAATTGAAATCGAAAAAGCCCTACAACATATATGTCAATAGTCAGAATTGCTTCCCTTCCTAATATGGTATATATGGTCCACTAGACATGATATTATTTTCTGAATAACAATTCCTCTCATAATATCAATATCCTATTAAGTAGGACAATAGAATTCGTGTTCGCAACCAATAAACTATTTAGAAACCCTAGAAAAAATATCATTCTTATTAAGTGGGAACCTCCTCATACCGGCTTCTATAAACTTAACATAAATGGCATTTGTGTTGGTAATCCAGAAAAGGGGAGCATGGGGGGAGTATTTAGGGACGGTAATAAAAATGGATCATGTGCTTTAGCATGAGCATAAAACAAGTGACAAATATTTACATGGAAACACGAGTTTTCCTTTATGGGGTTAAATTAGCTATTGAAAGGGGTTTGATGCCAACAACAATTGAAACGGACTGTCAAGAACTTAACTTTTTGTTTGTACTGCTTTTGAAAGAGATGGAATAGGTACCTTTTTACCTAGGAGAATCTCCCTTTGAAATAACTCTTGAAGTTTATTATTATGAATAAAAGTCTTTTATTACATAAAAAAGGACGGCCCATGCTCACTATATTGCATGTCGAGTTTTTTTTTTCAAATCCGTACAATATAAAGATAATTGGGTTCACAGTTTACTTTTTTTGAGCCGGTATAATCAAATTATACATGATAACACACATGTATGTATGTAGGTGGACCATTAGGATCGAAGGTTGAAATTTAAAATAGCAAAATATTAGAGAGTAATTATCAAGTATTAAAAATTTAATCTTATACAAAATAATATTAAAAATATTCAATAGCTGAAAAGATGCAAGGCTTGTTCTTTACTTATTTCTCATTTTATGATATTTTGGACTTTCAATTTAATCTGTTTCTTTTTGTTATAATTCTATATTTTTTGTGCTTAAGCATATTTACAAGCGGCTACGCATGGTTGTAGTACTTGGTAATTAGAGGACCAAAATAGCATAATGAAACCATCCAAAGTACCTCAAAGTTGTAGAATATACTTTTCTTTTATTTTATTTACAAATGCACAATAAAAATTCCTTTCTTTTAAGGTAATATATTTAGAAAAGTAATTTTTGATAATTTTCTTGAAGTCTAATGTGACCTCTAGCATAAGCATGAAATTTTCTTTTTAATTAAAGATCAAATATTAGATAACCCATTATTTGTAACAACAGAGATTTGGCGTGGAAGAATAAATATTATTTGCAATAATTGTTGTATCATGAAATAAACTATGTTAATTTAAAATAAAAATATAAAATTCATCTTTGAACTATTACGGCTTATCGTAGCTTTACATTACATTGTTAAAATTATTATGCTCTTAAAAATAAATTATCATATTAAATAATGAAAATCATCTTGCAACTCTAAGCTCCTTTAAAACATTGAGTCTATTCCATTAATACGCACAGATGGATTTAGACTTTATTTTTTGTGTAGATAGATTTTAGTCTTTCGCTATAATTCAACTATATATATCAATACATATATTTTTTTTTTTGTAAAATTATTTATTTATGTTTTTCTGGTTCTTTATATTACATGGTGTGCCATTTGTTCCTATTATATTGTTATTGCCACTGTTTGTTATTTTATTTTTTATGTTTCTTGAGTCGATCGTCTATTAGAAACAACTTTTCTGTCTCCATAAGGTATAAGGTTTGCGTATACATTATCCTCTACATACCAACATATATCTAATTTGAAAATAAAATAAAATGCCTGAGTATTCTTACAATTTTAAAAAGTTAAAACTAAAAATACATTGGTCATGTTATGAATATATATTATATTATGGATGTTAATTTAGTACTCTGTTGTGAATAAGCTTCCTGAAGAAGCTTATCCATATGGGACACTGCCGTAAATATGTTTATCTATTTAGTACTCTATTGGAAATAAGTCTCCTAAAGAAACTTATCATTTTGGTACTTCGTTATGGATAAACATTACCCCCGGTAGAAGATTATCTACACCTGGTACAGTAGCAGCTTACAAGCACATTAGAAGTAGCTTACACAGCAACTTGCAGTAGCAGCTTAGACAGCAGCTTGCAGTAGTAGCTTACAAACAACTTACAAGCAGCTTACACAGCAGCTTCCTTTCTTCTATAAATAGAGGAGATTTCAGTTCATTATGTACATCAGTTTGAAAAGTTCAATAATATAGCAGTTTCTCTCTATACTTGTCTCTAGTTTATTTACTTTACGGTCATTATTTTATAACACGTTATCAGCACGAGACTCTGTCATCTCGAGCAAATACTTTAAGAGTATCAAAAGTACGAACTTTCTTTTTCTAAATAATGTCAAATCTTTCTAAACTTAAATTTGTAGCCCTGGATATATCGGGCAAAAGCTACATGTTTTGGGTGCTTGATGCTGAAATTCATCTTGATGCAATGGGTCTGGCAGACACCATCAAGGACAAAAATCAGGCATCAAACCAAGATCGTGCCAAAGCAATGATATTCCTACGCCATCACCTTGATGAGGGCCTGAAAATAGAATATCTCATTGTTAAAGATCCAGTCATATTGTGGAATAATTTGAAAGATAGATATGACCACCTGAAGATGGTCGTTCTTCCACAGGCACGTTATGACTGGACTCATTTAAGGCTACAAGATTTTAAATCTATCAGTGAGTATAATTCTGCTATGTTCAGGATTATTTCCCAATTGAAATTATGTGGTGATAATATTACTGATCATGATATGTTGGAGAAAACTTTCACCACTTTTCATGCCTCGAATATGCTCCTGCAGCAGCAATATCGAGAGATGGGATTCAAAAAGTATTCTGAACTTATCTCACATCTTCTTGTAGCCGAGCAACATAATGGGCTATTAATGAAAAACCATGAAAGCCGACCAACTGGTTCTTGTCCATTCCCTGAAGTGAATGAAACGAACTTCTACCAAGCTAAGTATGGAAGAGGTCGTGGCCCCAGTCGTGGTCATGGCCGTGGTCGGGGAAGAAAATATAATCATGGTAATAATAATGAACCAAAGAACCCTCCTACCACCAGCAGTGGAAAAGGAAGTAACAAAAGCATGAAGCGATGCAAGCAACAAATGCAGAAAATGCATTGCTATAGATGTGGGGGAAAAGGACACTGGTCACGTACATGTCGTACGCCAAAGCACCTGGTTGAGATTTATCAAGCCTCCTGAAGAAGACAGACAATCTGGGCGTATGTGGTATAATCGCCTTAGTGAATACTTTCTGAAATAAAATTATATAAATGAGGTTATTTGTCCATGTATTTTTATAAAGAAAATGGCATCAGAATTTGTTATCCTTTCTATTTATGTTGATGACATAAATCTTGTTGGAACTCCAGAAGAGCTCCAAAAGGCAATTGAATATCTTAAGAAAGAATTTGAGATGAAAGATCTTGGAAAGACAAAACTTTGTCTTGGTCTGCAAATTGAACATTTAGCAGACGGGATCTTTATCCATCAATCTACCTATACACAAAGGGTCTTAAAACGCTTTTACATGGACAAAGCGCACCCATTGAGTACACCAATGGTTGTTCGATCACTTGAAGTGAATAAGGATTTGTTCCGCCCTCCAGAAGAGAATGAGGAACTCCTTGGTCCCGAAGTACCATATCTCAGTGCAATTGGTGCATTAATGTATCTTGCTAATGCTACAAGGCCTGACATAGCATTTTCTGTTAATTTACTAGCAAGATATAGTTCTTCTCCTACACGAATACATTGGAACGGGATTAAACATATATTGCATTATTTAAAGGGAACTCTTGATATGGGTTTGTTTTATGC
The DNA here is from genome assembly GCA_005239525.1 of Nicotiana knightiana. Lineage (NCBI taxonomy): Eukaryota > Viridiplantae > Streptophyta > Magnoliopsida > Solanales > Solanaceae > Nicotiana > Nicotiana knightiana. Next base: position 19,238 of record ML410422.1, read on the forward strand.
TAACAAAGATAGTGCAGATCTTGTTGGTTATGAAGATGCAGGTTATTTATCTGATCCCCATAAAGCTCGATCTCAAACCGGGTACGTATTTACTTATGGAGGTACTGTCATATCATGACGCTCCACAAAGCAATCTATTGTTGCTAATTCTTCAAATCATGCTGAGATAATAGCTATCCATGAAGCAAGTAGAGAATGCGTATGGTTGAGATCAATAATTTATTTTATTCGAGAAAAATGTGGTTTGGAATGTGAGAAAAGACCCACAATTTTATACGAGGACAATGCTGCATGCATAGCCCAATTGAAAGGAGGATTTATAAAAGGTGATAGAACGAAGCACATTTCACCAAAATTATTCTACACACACGATCTTCAGAAAAATGGTGACATTGATGTGCAACAAATTCGTTCAAGTGACAATCCAGCAGATTTATTCACTTAATCTTTGCCAACTTCAACTTTTGAGAAGATGGTATACGCGGAGACTCAAATATTTGAAACAAGGTTTTTATCAGGGGGAGTAAAATACGCAATGCACTCTTTTTTCCTTACTAAGGTTTTTTTCCCCAGGGTTTTCCTTATAAAGTTTTTAATGAGGCACCTAGCAATGCGTATTACTAAATATGTGTACTCTTTTCCTTCGCTAGGACTTTTTTTCCACGGGATTTTTCCTAGTAAGATTTTAATGAGGCACATTATCTTTTAATGAACATCCAAGGGGTAGTGTTATGAATATATATTATATTATGGATGTTCATTTGGTACTCCATTGTAAATAAGCTTCCTGAAAAATCTTATCCATATGGGACACTGCCGTAAATATGTTTATCTATTTAGTACTCTATTGGAAATAAGTCTCCTGAAGAAGCTTATCATTTTGGTACTCCGTTATGGATAAACATTATCCCCGGTAGAAGATTATCTACACCTGGTACAGTAGCAGCTTACAAGTAGCTTGTAGTAGCAGCTTACACAACAGCTTGCAGTAGCAGCTTACACAACAGCTTACAAATAGCTTACAAGTAGCTTACCCAGCAGCTTGCAGTAGCAGCTTACACATCAACTTCCTTTCTTCTATAAATAGAGAAAATTTCAGTTCATTATGTACATCAGTTTGAAAAGTTCAATAATATATCAGTTTCTCTCTATACTTGTCTTTGGTTTATTTACTTTACAGTCGTTATTTTATAACAGGTCCGTGAAAAAAAAGATTGGAAGGAAGAGAGAAATATGTGCATAAAAGATTTCACACATAATTGCTAGGTGTTTCTCCGACGCCATATCTGTTTCTTTTCTAGATGTAAAAGTATGCTCGAACTTTACCAAATTTACCAAAATATCTACAGTTAACTATGCAATAAAGGATGAAAACAAAGGCAAAAATCTTCAAAAAGTTCTGACACTTCACCCGGTGCTTTTCACTATATAAGATATGTTCAAACTTTGTCAAGTTTACCAAAAGACATACAAGCAACTAAGCAATAAATGAAGAAAATAGGGGCAAAAACAAAATTTTGAAAAGTGGTGTGCTGATGGTTGATGAGATAAGCAGAGGGTATTCGGAAAGGCGCCGAAAATTTTATGTTATGGCTACAATAAAGTACTTTTTGGTCAATCATATTTCACAGTTTTCATGAAATTATTGAAATACCCTCAATTATTCAAGCAGGCATGTTGACCTCCTGTGTGTTTATTCTCCCTTATTAATAGTTAGAATACATTTGAACAACATCAAATATAGTGTTATAAAATAATAAAGAACAAGAACAATATTATAGAGAAAGAAAGAGGAAATTCTTATTGAATTTTGGGATGATTGACAATAGGGTAAGACCCTCTATTTATAGAATAAAAATGATTTAGCCACAAAGTAAAACTCTCTAAAAGATAGACATTCACTCTAAATAGAATTCTATTTATAACACTCCCCCTTGAATGTCTATTCAACAAATAATGTGCCTCGTTAAAACCTTAATTAAAATAAAACACAATGGGAAAAAAATTCTAGAAAAGGAAAAAGAGTACACATGTTTAGAAATGCGCCTTTTGGTTGCCTAGTTAAAAACCTTGCAAGGAAAACCTAGTCGGACAAAACCTTGTAAGGGAAAAAGAATGCAACGCGCATTAACTCCCCTTGATGAGATTGTGATGACCCAAGGGGTCATTTTATGAATTTAGACTCCGTTCTAGACTTATTAGCCATAAAAAGATTAAGTTTAACTACTTCAATTTTCATGCGCAGTTCGGGCGTGAAACCGGAAAGCTTTTATGTGAAAATATAAGAAATAATAATTTTTAGAATTAAAAATTTGGTTTTAGTTGACTTGAGTCAACATTTTGAGTAAATGGACTCGGATATGTGTTTCGACGATCCCGGAAGGTCCGCAGTAAAATATGGGACCCGGGCGTATGCTCGGAAATGAATTCCAAGGTCCCAAGTCATACAAATCAACTTTTGAAAGAAATTGTTTTGTTGAAATGTTTATGAAATAAAGAAAAGAATTAATGTCTAAACTCATTGGTATCGGACCCGTATTTTGGTTCCGGAGCCTAGTATAGATTTATTATGATATTTAGGCCTTGCCTGTGAAATTTGGTAAAAAATGAAATTCGTTTGACGTGATTCGGACATCCGGTTGAAAAGTTATGAACTATAAGTGTTCTTCAGGAAAATAATGAGTTTTGAGGTTTAATTCGTTGTTTTACATGTTATTTTCATGATTTGATCGTACGAGCAAGTTCGTATGATGCTTTTAGACTTGCGTGCATGTTTGATTTAGAGCCCCGAGGGCTCGGGTGAGTTTCAAATAGGTTTGGGTTGTGTTGCGCTCGTTCTTTCTTATGCTTCGACGTTGTTTCTTCAACCATAAATGATATCATATTGAACAAATAAGCTTCGATTTCTTTTTTGAATGAAGTATTAGATCCGTATAGTAATTACGGACCCGTAGCAAAAAGAATCATCGAATTTGAACATCGTATGAGGGTTTTATGGACATTTTACTAAGGTTGTCAGATTTTTCAGGTTAATTACGAAATTATCCCCGACGGCGTATTAAAAATCTGCACAAATTGCAAATATTAAAACCTACATATCTCCTTTATTATAAGGCCAAATTGAGTGATTCAAAAGTCTAACTTGACTAGAACTTCACATGAATCCATCGGACATATAAAAATTGAGTTTTGGGATCGTTTGGCACAAAAAATGAGGCAGAATAGCTGGCATAAAAATATATATATAAAACATGCAGACTTCTTCTTCTTCAAATTTTCGAACCCCACAGCCCTAGGAACGAATTTCTTCACCAAATATCATCCTCAAGTCATAGGTAATCAACTAAACTTTACTCTTTCAATTACCCATTGTTTTTCATCACTTTTAAATCAAAAACTAAGAATTTTCATGGTAAAAATTGAGGGTTTGGGTAGAATTAGGGAATTTTATAAAAATTGAATATTTACCTCGAATTGAGGTCACATTTCGAAATTGATTGTATATTTGGGTTCGTGGGTGAATGGGTAAACGTAATTTGGTTCGAACCCCGAGTTTAGACCAAGCGGGCCCGGGGTCAGGTTTTTATTTTTTTTTTTAAAAACTTAGGAAAAATTATATTTTTCAATAAAGTTAGTTTCTTTAGCATTAGTTAATGATATTAAGTTAATTGTAATTAGATTCGAGCAAGTTAGAGGTGGATTCAAAAGGAAAAGCAATAATTGAGCAGTGAGTGGCCTGCGAAATTGAGGTAAGTGTTTGGTCTAACTTTGATTTGAGGGAATAAGAATCCCCACTTGTTTGCTATGTGAAATGCATGGGCGTGGTGTATAGGTGAGGTGACGAGTATCTATGCACCACCCAATTTGCATGTTAAGCATGATCCATTTCCCGTTCCCAACTTAATTGATTCTTGTCTTAATTGTTTTATGTCCATTATTATTTCTATGACTAGTTGGTCTTGTTATTTTATTGTTAGATATTGTTATGGTTATTTTGAAAAGAGTATTGGTTGTTTTAGCTGGATTCCTTGTGGTACAAAATGGTTGAGCGGTTTGGCATTATTTTTACAAATTATATATATGTATATGTTCTTGTTGGTTCCATTGTTGATATTGAGGAAGTGATGAGGAATGCAGTTTAACTGTTTTATGATTGTTGAGGTTTACGTGGTTGTTGGGTTTCAATTGATTGTTGTCAATTGTTGTGGCAAGTGTATTAAAAGTGTTGGTTGTTCTTTTGATTTTTATCATGGTACATAAAGACTGAGCTGGGTTGACAGCGTTACGGTGTTTATATATATTCTGGTTGGTTTTATTGTGAAATGATATTGGTTAAAGCTTACGAGCTATACGGTTTTCTGTTTGAAATTGTGGAAATAAAAGTATTGTGAAAGGCTTAGCCTGAATTGTGAAAGTCTCATAAATAAATTGATATGATATGTCTGGTGGGAGCGGGTTGCACGCCGCAACAAGGAGTGATAAGGGTGGATAGGTGGGATCGGGTTGCACGCCGCAACAGGAGCAATAAGGGTGATATATATTGGGAGGAGCAATAAGGGTGGACAGGTGGGATCGGGTTGCACGCCGCAACAAGGAGCGATAAGGGAGGACATTTATATTTTTATTGTTTATAAATTAAAGGCTGGAACACTCATTGTTTTATTGTCATTATTTCATATTCTGCTCTTTCTATTATTTAAAGTGAAACTTGTTTCGTTTTCAATTGTTGAGACATAAATATTGTGAAAGGATTTGACTTAAATTGTGAAAATCCTTTTTATAAATAAAGAGATGTGATTGTCTGGTGGGAGCGGGTTGCACGCCGCAACAAGGAGTGATAAGGGTGGACAGGTGGGATCGGGTTGCACGCCGCAACAGGAGTAATAAGGGTGATATATTTATAGGGAGGAGCAATAAGGGTGGACAGGTGGGAACGGGTTGCACGCCGCAACAAGGAGCGATAAGGGAGGACATTTATATTTTTATTGTTTATAAATTAAAGGCTGGAACACTCATTGTTTTATTGTCATTATTTCATATTCTTCTCTTTCTATTATTTAAAGTGAAACTTATTTCATTTTCAATTGTTGAGACATAAATATTGTGAAAGGCTTTGACTTAAATTGTGAAAATTCTTTTTATAAATAAAGAGATGTGATTGACTGGTGGGAGCGGGTTGCACGTCGCAACAAGGATNATTTATAGGGAGGAGCAATAAGGGTGGACAGGTGGGAATGGGTTGCTCGCTGCAACAAGGAGCGATAAGGGAGGACATTTCTATTTTTACTAATTTTCAAAGAAAAACAAAGATTTGAAAACTTACCTTTTATATTACTATTTTTAATATTTTAGCACTAGTTTTATCTAAAGTTAAAGTTTGGAACCTTGGAAATTATTTGAGAGTTGGTTATATCTGAGGCCTGGAAAAAGCGGTTGAGTTATTTCATTGTTGTTGCAATACTTAATTATTTGTTTAGATTTCCTTCTTGCTTTATATTTATTGTCTCGATTATATTTTTCTTGTTCGTGTAGAATTGTTTTATTGCGTTTAGTATATATTATTGTCACAGGTTATATGTTGTTAATGCCCCGCCGTAGCCTCGTCACTACTTCGTCGAGGTTAGGCTCGGCACTTACTCAGTACATGGGGTCGGTTGTACTGATACTACACTCTGCACTCTTTTGTGCAGATCCAGGTATCGACCAGCAGTAGAGATATTTAGAGCGGCTATTCATTTACTCGGAGA